>CAUYRT010001111.1:0-11795 GCA_963574885.1 Lepilemur ruficaudatus
CCTCCTCCCTCCTCCTCCCTCCTCCTCCCTCCTCCTCCCTCTTCCTTCCTCTTCCTTCCTCCTCCTTTCCTTTTCCTCTTCCTTCCTCCTCTTCCTCCGCCTCCTCCTCCCCTTCCCTTTCTTTTTTCCTTTTCCTTTCTAATGTAACGTTGATGCCCAGTAATGCTGGAAAAGTGCCGTGGAACGGACAGGGGAATGGCTCAGGCACCTGGCAGCGCGTGGGAGTCGGTCAGGATTTTCTCATTGTTAGAAGTTCCAAGTGCCACCTGCCAGGGGTGTGCACCCTTGCCTTCGTGAGCTTAGAGAAAACAAAAGAGGGGAGACGCAGCAGGTGTAGCTCCTGTGGTCGTTCCATGAGGTGCTACTTTACCCCAATTCCTGATGACCCAGACTGGGTGGGGGCTGAGGGGGTGCAGGAGCTCCGCCGAGAGGAAAGCTCTGGGCTGACTCTTGTCACCAGGGCAGCCGTGGAGCCGGCAGCTGCGGCTGCCGCAGCTGTTCTTAAACCAGTGGCCAAAAGAGTGAAATCGGTCCCTACTGGTCACGTGCGGAGCTCCCTGTCTGTGGGTCCCTGCATCCTGACTGCCTGTCCCCTCCCCCAGGGTTGGCGCCTACCCCCACGGGGTTCAGCAGATGAAGGGTTAATGTGTGGCCCAGCCAGGGAGCCCCTGCTTCCCACCTAAGCGGGTTGTCGGTATTTTGGGATTGTGCCATCTGCATGCCACCTTGCCCAGGCAGCCTCTTCTTTCCCCAGCTGGACAGGGCACCACTCACCCGTCTGGTACCCTGCCATCTGCATCCTCTTTGCCGAGCACTGTGAGAGCGTCGCCCCGCATGTTCAGAACCTCAGTGCGCCCGGCTTACCCCTGCTATTGCCTTTTAACACCACTCAAATCATGGCCCCTTTCTCACCTGAGTTCTCAGGCCGACTCGAGCACCACTTCCTTCATGAAGCCCCTGTAGGTTTCCTCCTCTCAGACAAGGACCCACAGAGAGGAAAACAGGATTCTCGTCAGTGAAAACGCGCAGAGCAGACGCACATTTTGCTGCTGTTCCGTACAAGGCACTCAGGTCAGCGAGAGCTGAGCCTGCCCGCAGGAAGCCCACATGGGGCACGCGCCTGCGTGGCTCAGGAGCAGCCTGCACCTCCGCTCCCTGCTCCGTCGTAAGCTGGGGTCGCTTTGGGGATCACAGTCACTCTTGTCACTGGCATGTCTCTCCAGGTGGCCTTTGTCCTGGTCCAGGACACAGGCTCTCTCCATCTTGGCATGCTCCAGTGGTCAGTATGCGGTCCTTTTTGAGTGACGTCTGTCTCCAGAAGCCAGGGACGTGGCACCGTTGTGGATTTCCTCCTGCCTTGCAGACACGCCTTCTCTCCTTGGCTGTCTCCTCTTCCTCTCGGGGTTTGGTCCTCCGGTTTATAGCTTTAGGCTGGTGGTTCCCACAGGGGGGTTGTGCCCGCCTGGGGACGTTTCTGGTTGTCAGAGCTGGAGAGGCAAGGGCTACTGGCATTGAGCGGGCAGCGGCTAGGGATGCTGCACGACATCCTAAGGTGCACGGGACGGTCCCCCGCCCCCGAGAATGGTCTGGGCAACGACGTCAGGGGCGTGGAGGTTGAGAGACCTGCTGTAGGTGCTCCCACGCGGGCCGCAGCTTTGAAGACGGTGGTTACCCGAAGACTACCTCGGACATGCCTCCGTAAATGTGACCCACACTTGCCTGGTCATCCAGTTGACACACCCCTGTGAGGTCGAATGGGCGTTTCAGAGTTGACACACACACACCCATCTCCGCAGCCTTCCTGCATCCCAGAGCAAGGCGCCACTTTCTGAGTTGCGCCCTCTCCCCAGACTTGGAGCCCTCCTTGGCTGTCCCGCACCCCGTCATCCTCAGCTCCCCTTGCTCTCACTGAGCGCCGCAGGGCCCTGCGCGCTTCTGTCCGTCTCCTCTCTGCTGTGCGCCGTCGTCTCTCCACTGGGCAGAAGCCTTGCTGGGTCTGCTGCAAATGCAGTGGGAAGCCCCTGTGGGCTTGGTAGTGGAAGGATGATGAGAGTTTCTTTTTTAGTGAAGTGAGCTGATGGGGGTATGGTTTGGCATGCGTAGGATCCGGCCCCTTTCCATGGCTGCAGAGTCCTCTGGGACCTGGGACCTGCCGCCCCTTTCTTCTGCTGCCCTGCCTGGGCCTCCCTCACTCAGACCCGGTTCATTCCTGCCACGGGACATTTGCAGCTGTCGTGTCCACAGCCCGGCCTCTCTTGCCCCGTTCAAGGGCCCCTTCCTTAGACAGCTCCACCCGGGCCCCCGTGTAAACTCCCCATGTCCGGGTCACCGTCTGTTCCGCCGCCCGGTGTGACTCCCGAGATTTCTGTCATCTCAGGTTCTCTGGTGCATTTGTGTGCTAGCTGATCTCCCCTCCCTCTCCTTGCCGAGTTCCACCGCACTTCTGTCTTCCACGAGGCCCAGCGCGTGGTTGCGTCGGTGAAAATTTGCTGAGTTGCGTTGACACTAGAAATACGTGTATTTTCATTTCGTGTGCTTTAGGACGGTAGAGAACACTGTGCCTGTCGTTATTGTTGAGTAGATTTTTCAGCTACTGAAATTGCCTGGCAATGTTGTGATCACGATCGGTCCTGAGATGACGGTGAGTGGTGAGCAGGTTGGTGCGAAGCGTCTCACCGAGTGCTGTGAACAGAGGCTTATGCCTTGAATTCCCCCGGGGTGGCTGTGTGCCATGTGACGTGTTGCTAATACAGCTCCGTAGTGCTGCTCACTAATTCAGCATCTGCCCTGTTGGGGAGCGGTTGAGAACATACCTCAGGATGTGTTCTTTGACGTTTGTGCCTTAACATGGGGTGTTTTTCATTAACAGGTAATTGAAGGCAGAAGAGAGGCTGGAAAATAAACCCTCAAAAGAAGAAGGGATCTGCCTGCGTTTGGCTCTGAGTAAGTGAGATTGTGAATTGGATTTCTTATTGCATGATGAATAAACTGTCAACTGCTTCGTACTTTCTGAGCTTAAAAAATGAATAAGACCGTATTGGCATTGTGTACGGGAAACGGTGATTTCTCAAGATTTCTGGTAATAAGTGCATGTGCTACCAGAGGAAAATGCCGAGTATCGTTATTAACACTTCATAGCAAACTTTCTTACGTAGCTTCTGAAAGCCAGATAAGAATTTTGAGAAAGAGAAATGGAGACTGTTATTAAGATGTGTGTGCTTTTGAGTTGGAACATAGTTTCTAATCTTTTTTCAGATACACATTTGAGGTGCTAATTTTATTTCACCGACGTTACAGTGGGCCCCGTGCTCACTGAATCAAGAGCATCCTTTTCAGACCATTTCGTATGAAAGATCTGTTACTGCTGGAGCGTTGTGGAGTCTACAGAGATAGGTTTGCCTTTTTGTTTGTTTGGATAATGCCTTATAGGGCATGCATGGGTGCTGTACGGGCCGTGGCGTGGGCGTGCCCCCTGTTGGGGCCGCGCTGGCGTGGTGTGGGTGTGAGCTGTGTCTGAGTTGTGTGTGTTGATAGCTGTTCCTTTTGATTGCTGAGTAGTATTCTGTGGCACAGATGTGCCAGAGTTCATTCATCTGTTCGCTTGTTGAAGGGCGTTTGGGTGGTTTGCTCTGTGGGCTGTCACAGGTAGAGCTGATGTCAACATCGGGCGCAGGTTTGGGTGTGAGCCCGCGGCTGCCGTGGTCCTGTTTCCTTCCCCCGCAGCCCGTGAGGTGGGCCCAACGGGCTGCCCAGCTGTGCTCTCAGCCCCGCCTGCACCCTCGGGAGGGTTCCGGCCCAGCAGACTGCAGTCTGAGGTCCCAGTGGCCCGTGTGCTGGAGTTCCATTCCTTTCTCGGACCTCACTGATGGGGGAGCGAAAAGGGACACTGCAGAAGGAACAGAGCCGCTGTCCTTTTGAGAGCCGCTGTGCTTGCTGGGAAGAAGATGAGTCGAGTTAAGGGATGCCCCTGCCCCAGCTGGGACATCGGGAGCTCTGGCGATTTCAGAATGGTACAAGCCAGACCCGGTGGCCCTCCTTAGAGGCGGACTGTCCCCAGGAGCTGCCTGCAGGGAGCCCCCATGGGGTGGGGTCAGCTGCTGGTGAAGTGGTGCAGGCTGGAGCTCCCTTTGTTCCAGCACCACCGTCATATACATTAAACTTGCTGTGTGCCTTGGAAGCGCCAGGGCTGGCGACAAGTCGGACAGCTCTCCCTTCGGTCCACTCTGCTTCCCCACGCCGTCTGGGACTTCTGGGAAGGGGGTTAAATCCTCTGAGCCTCTGTCTCCTGTACGATGCGGCAGTGGAGCCCAACCTCATAGTGTGTTCAGGAGCACGTTGCAGCTGCCGAGTCAGCTCCCAGTGCTCTCTCCCCTGCCACCTGGAAGTGGGTGTGAGGTTCCCGGGGCGGGGGAGGGTCTCTTGAACCCCAAGAGCACCACTCATTGCCTCTGGCCTTCGTCCTGTTTGTGGGGCGTGTTGTGTGTGTGTTGCGTCTCCTGGGCACTTGCCTCCTGCCGTCCTGTGCGACTCTCATTACTGTCCTTTCTGAGGTCGAAGTGACGGGGATGGGTGGCCAGTTCTCACCCATTCCCTTTTATCCGTAAAACCCAAGAGGGGCGTAAATAATCCGGGTAGTTGTAATCAAAGCGAGCCACGACCCAAAGAGAAGCGGTGACCTGCGGCCCCGGACTTTCCCAGTGGAGTGGATTAGAACGGAAATCCCTGTAAGGACAGGGCAGGGTCTCTGGCGGAGTTTTCCCTACTCAGGTGGTAAACGCGGCGCCCCCGAGAGGTTACTGGGCAGGCACAGGGGCCACAGGCCCAGTGTGGGGTGGGGTGCACTGCTAACCTATCTTGCCATTTTGTTTTCTTTATAAACAAGGACAGTGCCCAAATACCTCTTTCTCAGTTGAGGAGAGTGGTTCTCTTCTGGGGGCAATTTCCCCCCAGGGGACATGTGGCCATGTCTGGAGACATTTTTGCTTGTCTCGGCCTGGGGGTGTGCGTGTGAGATGCTGGCATCACGTGGGTGGAGGCCAGGGACGCTGCTCAGCACCCTCCACCCCACCACAGGGTGTGCTGGCCCCAGACGTCAGTGACGACAGGGCTGGCCGGTGTGGGAAACCTTTCAGTTTACAGAATATTGTCCCCCCTCCCCCCTCCGCCTCCTTTCGCAGTAGTTTAGCGACTTCCCTATGAAGCAAGGAGTTACGTATCTTTGGATCCCCTAAAAGTGACCCTTGAACTCCATGTGACTATACATTTGGAAAACAATAAGGATACTGTATTAGGCTGCCCAGGCTGCCATAACAAAATAGCATAGGTGGGTGGCTTCACCAGTAGAAATTTGTCTTCTCACAACTCTGGAAGCTGGAAGTCCAAGATCAAGGTGCTGGGAAATTCAGTTTCTGGTGAGGCCTGTCTTCCTAGTGTGCAGATACTACCTTGTCACTGTCCTCACATGGCCTTTCTTCTGTGCCCGGCGGGAAGGGAGAGAGATCACACAGAGCACTCATGCTCTGTGTCCCTTCCTCTTCCAAGGCCACCAGGCTTATCAGATTAGGGCCTCACCTCTGAGCTCATTTAACAGTAATTACTTTCCTAAAGGTCCTGTATCCAAATAAAGTCACCTTGGGACTTAGGGCTTCAAATCTTGGGGGTTACACATTCCAGTCCATAACAGATACAGACCTGACCATATCTATCTAAATCGTGTTTTTCATTGTATTAAGAAATATATTTTTAACAAGGGATCATACATCATAGGAATCAGTTTAATTTAACTTCATTTATAGTCTATTAAAAAGAAAAATAATCTGCACAATTTGATCTTTCTCCTAGCTAGTCATTCTGAATCTAATTATTTAGAATAATTATAGAATTCTCCAAATTTCCCATCTTAAGATATCCATATGTACAATTAGTAATTTTTTAATGGAACCTCCCATGTGAAAATAGTTCCCCAAGAAAAGACTGTAACTGAAAGATCTTGGCCTTTATGTAAGTCAGGTATAAAAAGAATTAATTATTTTTTTGTTGTGATAAAACATGAATAAAATTCACCATCTTACACAGTTCAGTCGTACAGCCCGGTGGCATTAGGTAAATTCACGCTGTTGGGCAGCCATCTCTGCCACCTGTCTCCAGAACCATTGTCTCTTCCCAAACTGAAATTCTGTCCCCCGTAAACTCGAATTGCCCCCCCTTCTCTCTTCAGCCCCCGACGCCCACCGTTCTGCTTTCTGTCTCTGCAAGTCTGACTACTCTGGTCACCTCATGGAAGTGGAATGCTACAGACTTGTCCTTTTGTGACTGGCTTCTTTCACTTGGCATAATGACCTCAAGGTTTATTTATCTGTGTTGTAGCGTGGGACAGAATTTTCTTCCTTTTTAAGGCTGAATAATAATCCCTTGTTTGTATAGGCCACAGTTTGTTTATCCAGCCATCCGTCAATGTGCAGTTGGGTTGCTTACAAAAAATGACTTTGAAGTAGGGTTCATTATGTCCGGCTCATGACTGTTCTTTAGACATAGAAAGTGATTCCAGGTGGTGCGTGGTGAAAGCACGGTGTATCCACACAGGAAACACCAGAGCTTTCCTCGTAAACATCCTCCTGTGCCCTGTCCACAGCTCTCTGATGTGTCCGGAGCTGCTCTTCTTCTGAGATCAGCGTATGCACACACTCACGCCACCTGCCTTTGCGATCCCTGCAACTTCCAAAAGAAAGAGTAGAGCAGATACAACAATAGCCGCTGATGTGTCCCAGCAGCATGCCAGCCCACTTCCCACTGTGGTCTCTCACGGGAGCTCACTTTTCAGCCACGACTGTAACAAAGATGTGTGACAGTTCCCCGCCAGCCTTCACTGTGTCCCAGAATTGGCTTTCCTCTTTCCACTCCCTGTAACTTTACTTTCCTGCAAAAGCATAAACTTTCGCTCCACGTATATAAACTTTGGAGACACTTCGCAATCAGCATGATGAAGCTGGATCTTTATGTGAAAGGATTCTTGATGATGATTCTGAAATGTGGTGTCTGTAACTTAAACATCGTCTACAAAAATCACTGCTCTATGTTTGGATCTGAGTCTGTTCCAGCATGTCGTCACAGTACTTCATCCCAAAGCAAGTGCTGTTTCCTCACCAAGGGGATCTTTCAACGCCGATGAGTTTGTAACTTTATTTACATGGAATGATCAAGATGGAGTTCGCTGACATTTGGTGCAAAGTAGGACAACGGAAGTGATATTGAATTATCTGTTCATTTGTTCAGCAGATAATAAATGCCTTGTGGATGCAGGTGTTGCGGTTAGAGCAGGATATTAGTTTGCTAGGGTTGCCATAGCAAAGATGTGATTTGATTTTTAGTTGGGAATGGAAAATGTATAGGAGGTGAGTGTGGAACTTGAAGTGAGCTTGTTGAAATAATTAAAAAGCGGTTACAGAATCTCCATTACCTGTAGCAATGCACATTATCTCATAGTGCTCTGTTGGCATTTTTGAGTCCCTTAAAATGCACATCTGCCTTCTGTTATTTCAGGCTAACTAAATGCTATCTTTACTTTTCTTGTAAACTTAAGGAAAAAATCTTTATTTTTAAGTAGATCCTTACAGCAGGAGGATTTTCTGGCACACTAGGGTGCATTTAATCTTTATTTTACATTGCTGATTAAGTATGATTCAAATTTTAATTTTATAGTTTGTTTTTAAATTAATTACATTATTGGGTGCTTTCGTGTTTTTCTTAAAAACCTTCCTATTAGATATACTGCATTTGACAGTGGTGAAGGGCAGGTTATTTACTGACCTTTCATATTTTTTATATCCACCTTTAAGACATTTTTCCCCCTATGCGACCATACAGTGTTTGGTTTTACAAAAATCTACATTTGTCTAAAACACCAAATTTTAGTTTCAAATGTCACTTTTTCACATGGCTTCTTTTCACAGGGTTTATTTACATGAAACGTCGTCATTTTGCACTCTGCAGCTATTTGTCTTGGTCAGTGAATGCAGGTAGAATATTAATGTTGTATGAAATTCAGATAAGCAGGAACAGGCGGCTTTATGGCTCTCGAAATCGCTACGCTCTGCAGCTGTGGCGAGTTGATCAACTGTGAATAAAGACATTCTGGACAGCGGCAGGCAAGGGCTGGCACGACCCCATTTGCTACAAAATCCCTCACTGTGTCAGGGCATGTTTCTTGCCGTGGGTCTTCTATGGTTTGGTCCTAGTGCCATGGGACTACAGGGTCGCACCGGGCTCCCTTTGAGAACCTCTTCACGGGGACAGTCCAGGGCGATGTGCGTGGACAGCCGTGTGTGCATAGCCAGGGGACTCTGCGTCCCAAGGACGCCTTGGGGGTCCCAGTGGCCAAAGCAGGTGCTTGGCTCTGTTTAATCTCTGGAGGCTGAGGGTGGCCCTGACCCCCGTGTCAGCCAGGTGGGGGACCAGGGGAGAGGGGACTCCTGACCTGCCTGGTGTCTTATGAAATGCAGCCCACCACATTCAATACCATCGTCACGACTGGGCAGAAGGGGTGTTGCGTGTGTGCCAGGCAGTGGGCTGCATCGGGCCATGCAGGGATTCTGAAAATGGTGGCTAAATCGATGCATTTTGAGTCACTGACAAATGTCCAGATTGGCGAGTTCAGCCAGGAGGTCAGAGCACACCACGACATCTCCCTGATGTGTGTTTGATCCGGGCAGCTCTGGCTGATGGGCTGGCTTCTAGAACCTCCGCTGGAAGGGGCTTTATGCTCCTGTATGCCCCTTTTTCACCAGCAAGAAAGAAGTGTACTGTGTAGAATGTGTAGATACACCTTGAAAATGTTCCCCAATCATGGCCCTTCCTGACGGAGCTTCTGTTGGTCCTGGGGGACAGGTGATACCCCCCACTCTCACCGCTTCTCTTCCCCAGAGCACAACTGTCCTGTGCTTGATCATGTTGACTAGCATGAAGTCATTGAGCCATTTCCTAAATAGCTTTGCTGAGATATAATTCACGTACCATCAAAGTCCCCCACTGAAAGTATACAGTTCAATGATTTTTAGTATATTCTCAGAGTTGTGCAACCATTACCACAATCTAAGCTTAGAACAATTTTAATACCCCAAAAAGAAGCCCTGTGCCCACTGGCTGTCACTCCCATGCTTCCCTCCCAGCCCCATCCCCGAGCAACCAGCAGTTGACGTTGTACGTCTGTACACTTGCCTATTATGGACATTTATTATAAATGCATCCAATGTGTGGGTCTTCTAGCTCTTTCACTGAGCAGCATGTTTTCGGGGTTCACCCGTGTTGCAGCCTGCATCAGTGCGTCTTTGCTTCTCATGGCCCAATAGTGCTATTCCTTTGAGTGACTAGACCGTGTTTTGTCTGTGCATTCCTCAGTCGGCGCACGTCTGGGTTGTTTCCACCCTTTGACTATTGTGAATAACGCTACTGTGAACGTATGACCACTAGTTTTTGTGTGGATGTGTGCAAAGCCATTTTTTAAGATACACTTATTATAGGATTGACTAACTTCCATCAGAGAAATGTTGTTTTGTGGAGTTAAAAACAGATTAGCTGTGTACTGTATTTAGTTGGGCGAGGAACAATGAAGTATGACTTTATTTACGTAAATATTATAACACTATGTAGGAACTCTTAAGCTGTCATTCTTTTAGAAGATGAATATTTGTGAGTTCGGTGCTTTTTTTTTTAACCAATCCCAGAAAAAGTCTACTGTCAATGTGGACATATTTTACCCTTAGTGGGGAGGAGGAAGCAGATAATCTTTTGAAAGATCAATATAAGTAAAATTAATACTGATCAGTTAAGATGACCCCAGGACTTCATTGGCTATCAAAATAGTATAGAAAGGATTTTTAAGCAAAAGCGTGCGTTTCTTTCTTTCTTTTTTTTTTTAGTTAAGGATTTTGAGTAAATTATAGTTTTAAGTGTGTTTTAATCTTTTCTTTTGTCCATTCCTTGCAAAATGTAGCATGGCAGAGGTACTCGTGCTGGAAGGTGGTGGGCTGGGTCAGAAGGTGTTTCACTGTTTAGAAGGTGGGTCAGTGGGCTGGCATGAACAGGGGCATGTGAACATGCTCTGCAGAATCCAGGCTTCAGGCCACGTCTGTGTATTTATTTGGGCAGATGCCAGGACTGTTGTAGGTGGTGCGACGTCTGGGGACAGGTTTACAGATAGACCTGGACAGCTCCAGAATACAAACTTGGAACCACACGCATCAGAAGAGATTGAATTGTATGACGAGATGAAGCAGATCATTGAGACGGCTCCAGATGTCTTTCTTGGATGCACAATTGGAGTGTGCATCAACCATCTTTCTTTTTCCCAAATCCAAAATTTTAGGCTGATCTCAATATTTTCCAGGTTTGTACTTTGTCATTAATTGCGTGTAAGTTTGGGGTGAATACCTTCCCTCTTGACTTCCTGGTTTCTTTTTTAAATTATAGTTGTTAAAATTATAAGCTTGTCCAAGATTGATCAGTTTGTAGAAAATCCAGTTCTTTCTATCTTTGAAAAGTACTCTATTTAAAAAAAAAGTTATCCTTATTTTCTCAAGCCTACAGTGTCAAATGTGCCTGGAATTCATTTAAATTTGCCTGCCAGTTAGGCTTTTTGAGAGGGCGTAGAGAAGTGTTGGTGCTGTAACAACAGTCTGGAATGTCGTGGGTGACCTGGAGTGGCAGCCCCAGGGGGACACCCTGTGGAGATGGAGCTGTTCATGTCTGCCTGGTCCAGGGCACCAGCCGCCGGCCACACACAGCTCGTGAGCACTTGACTTGTGGCCAATGTGACTGACGCCCTGAGTTGTGAATTTTATTTCATTTTGTTGTAAGATGTGAACAGCGGCTGCCAATAGTGGACAGAGCAGATAGATCAGCAGTCGAGCTTGATGGGTCAGTGCAGTGCGTTCCAGCACACCGGCATGAGAGACAGGGAGCTTGTTGGAGAGCCAGGCTAACCCGGACTGTATTTTGGCGGACCCCGGGCAACCAGGGGAGACCTAATCCCTTGAGAAAAGAGTGGCTCTCAAAGGAGGTGATTTTGCATCCTCTCTGCCCAGGCCCTGGGACATCTGACAATGTCTGGCAGTCACGGTGGGGTAGGGTGCTCTTGGCATTTGGTGGGCAGAGGCCAGGGATGCTGCCCAGCATCCCACGGTGGACAGACGTCCCACGCTACAAAGAACTGTCCAGCCCCAAATGTGCTGTGCCTGAGAAGCCCTGCTTTGTATTCACAAGGCTGGCATGGCCCTGAGATATGACATGGATAGCTGCAGACCCAGCTTTATAAATGAAGAGATGGACTCTGAACATGGGACCGACCCCCGGGCATTGCCAAGGCCAGACTTCCGACTTCCGCATGGCTTCTCGGGCTCCTCCTCTCTCTTGCCGTTCTAACGTATATAAGGACAAGATAGGGAGTTTGTTCATCTTAGGTCGAAATGGTGACACGGCAGTGGTCTTTTGTGCCCTGGCCCAATAGCTTTATTGTTAAAGGAGAGAAACAACTTGCACCTGCAGTTTTCTCTCAGATTGAATGTGCATACACCTGACCATAGATCATGTGTGTCCACCGGCACTGCTGTGGGCTCAACTAATGGGGGGTTCACAAGGAATGGGGGCTGGCTAAGCTGCAAGGATGTGTCCTCCTCACTTTCAGGTTTATTTAACCTTCCATGATGATTAGAAAGCATTTACAAAGTTCCTGTGTTGCAAACCAGTCTTGGCACTATCTGGCAAAAGAGAAACAAATAATTGCAAAGGAACTTCAACTTCTT
>CAUYRT010001115.1:0-39309 GCA_963574885.1 Lepilemur ruficaudatus
AGGGGGGAGGAGGGCATGGGTATATACATACATAATGAGTGCGATGTGCACCGTCTGGGGGATGGTCAGGCTTGAGGCTCTGACTGGAGTGGGGAGGGGGGCAAGGGCAATGTACGTAACCTTTCTAAATAAATAAAAAAAAATTTTTATTAAAAATTGGAAATCTTAAAATCAGGCCTAACTCTAAAACATCAGCCATTACAGTATGCTGATCTCATATGTTACCTGTGTAGACTAGCCCGCGGTCTTTAGCTAAAAGAAATCCTCTAGAAAAAAATGAAATGTCTGGTATGGAGGAGTTTGGAAGAACTAGAAGTTCTCAAAGGATGTAGATTCTTTAGCTATTGGATCTACCAAGCCCCCAAAGGGTAACGTTGTCCTACTTGACTCAACAAACAATAATGTAGGCAGAAACAAACATAAAGAAAACCAAATTCTACATCCTAAGAAGCTCATATTCCTCTGTGTCTTTGTCTACCAGGCTTTACTGAATGGTACGCTATCCTAACATAAGAATTTGACTTAGCTGGGTGTGGTGGCCCACCTGTGTAGTCCCCCTATGTGGGAGGCTGAGGGGGAAGGATCACTCGATCCCAGGAGTTTGAGTCCAGCCTGGGCAACACAGTGAGATCTCAGCTCTAAAATAAATAAATAAATAAAATTAAAATAAAACAACCTGGCTTAACGAAGACAGCAACGACATAAGGTTTATTAGGTATAGGTTAGTACATGGCTTACATGGACTTATCCCAAGCCTATAGACAGAGCATCCACTATTGCCTTGAATGGTAGAAGAAGAGTGTGGGTAGAAAGAAAGAGCAGTTGTTGATCTCCTCTTTATTTTTAAGACCATCAGAGTCTTAGGGACCACTTACATGGTATAGTGGGCATTCTCTTTATTATCATCCTTAAACTGAAAGTTTAAGAAACAGTATTAGAAGTTAGGTTGAAGGTATAAATTGAGTTTCTGTTGATTAGAACAGAGTCCTGACTTTAAAAAAAACAATCATGCTACACTTAAACTTTGCTGGTCATCAGTTAATGAAGCTGCTTCCTTAAATCTCTGATGGCAAAGCACAAAGTAGAGGGCCTCGTGCAGATCTCCTGCTCTTCATTTGCTATGCCCCACAAAAACAGCTCTCTTGGGTATGAGTTCACTGTGCTCCCAGGTCTTTTCCAGAAGGATTTGAAGCAATCTCTGCCACTTTCAGGCGGTATCAGGGATGTTGCTGAGAACAGCATCTGTGGAATCCTAAGTATCCAAGGCAGCCTTCACCTCCCTATTAGCAATTTAAGCAGTTTTGCCATCAGGTCTTGGGACTTGACCCTTTTTCTTTGCTCTGGCTCTCTGCAGATGCTGAGCAATGAATTGAGATCACTGATCTACGGTTTCTACCTCCACAAAGAACAATATTTTAGCTCACTCTTGTTGGTGATGAATAAATAGACTTCCACCTATGAATAATCTGAAAATAAGCATTTTGTGGGCCCTCACTACCATTGTTAACTCAGTGAGCCATTAATCAATTTCAATTACCTGGCACGAGGAGAGGATGCGGTCTGAAAACTATTGCCATGGCTGATATGTGGTCTACGGTCCCCGAGTCTAAAATTTGGTTACTTAAAACTCATGCAAAAATAGCTGAGCTTTCAGCCTCATAAGCTCTGATAATTTACCACTAAAAATAAGCATGTGCTCAAGAGACAACTACTATGTAAACACTCTCTGAAAGATTTTTCAACGTCTGCACACAGAAGCTGCCATCCTATACCCAGGGAAGCTGAGGGCACAACACACAAAGAATGCTTTATCTTTGGGGCAGCCGGCATCTGCTGAGCATGAAGGAAAAGCAGGACAAAGAGCTGTTTCTCTTGTTCAGACAGAGAAATGAAACGTGATTCATTGTTTTGTCTTAAGCAGTTGCACGTTTACTGTTCCATAACTGTACTAAATATTGGAACTTGCCTTTCATCAGAAACTTGAGGCCTATCCTTAGCATCAGTGTTGGGCTACAATGTACTCCTTGAGAAGCAGAGATGTTCAATGCATCTGGTTCTCACTGAGTACCTTGGGTCATGGCCAGCTTACTGCTTGGCACTTAGTAGGTGCTTAATAAATTGAATTTCTTGCCCATCTTTCCATTAATACTATTGTGCCCTACTTTTAGCAAATATGATTTGTAAAACTCAGAACTATATGACAGGTAAATGTGGACATGAATATTGAAAAATCAAAGGACTTTTTCCTTGTTATTATAAATCACAAATCCCCTCATTTAGGTGTACTTAAACAATTTACATATGACTTCTTCATGAAACTTTTCATATGTGAAAAACAGGGCACACATTTGTGCATTCCATTTTTGTCCCCGTCAGAATTTGCAAAGTGAGAGCTAGAAGAAGAATTGACTGAAAGAACAGTTGTTTAGTGAGGTGTGAAGTTAAAACTATTTAACTTAAAATTAGGTTTGGGAATTATCTGAGGTCTTCAAATATTCATACAAATTATGTTCTTCATTATCATGGGTAAATAGGAGAGACTGTGCAGTGTGTGTGAATCTACTCCGTTGTGACAGGAAAGTCGCCAGAATCATCAGTTCCTGGATTTACGGGTTTTGAATATGAATTTTGGCCACGAATCATATGCTCCTCATGATGGTGAGTTGCTTTGGCCGACCTGAGACACAGGAACTTCTACCAAGATGAGAAGGAATGGGAATGACATGTGGGTGGGGAACAGAGGCATGCTGCTTGATACCCTACTTTCTCGGCTCGTTTGGAAGTCTGAAAGCCTAAGCCTGCTGCCTAGTACAGGTCAGACGTCCCAGGATAGACCAGCCTCCCAGTAGAGCCCAGCTCCTCACCAGCCCAGCCCAGTCCCTTAGGCTGCCTGGCTGTGCACATCTATACCAGACAGTGTATCCAGGCCTGAATTTGAATGTCTCTACGGGCGTCTTCTTAAATTTAGGCAGATGGTTTAGTTTCTTTTCTCATATTTTGAGTTTGTTTATGGTTTCATGATTTTATATAATTACACATAACATTATCTAAGAAGGAGTGAGTTTCTCATGATTCCTAATTATAATACCTAGGGACTGATTCTTGCTTTCAGCATTTACAAAAAGGTAATTGACATTTCTGGCTACCAGATAGCTCCTTTCCATTCTTACTACCCCAAATCAGAATCTATGAAGACCATCATCTAATTCCAGTGCTCGGTAAGTCTCATATAGGAGACTAAATGTCAGAAACCCAGAATTTTGGAAACAATTCTGTGACTAATTGACTCCATAGACTTGAGTCTGTCCTTGACTCCAGGATCCTTGCGATGGTTAATTTTATGTGCCAACTTGGACAGGCCATGGTGCCCAGATGTGTAATCAATCATTACTCTGGATGTTTCTGTGGGGGTGTTTTTGAATCAGTGGACTTTGAACAAAGCAGATTGCCCTCCATAATGTGGGTGGGCCTCGTCTAACCAGTTGAAGACCTGAAAAGACCAAAAAGACTGACTTACCCAATTAAGAGTGAATTCTGCAGCAGACAGCCTTTGGACTTGAACTGCAACATCAGCTTAATTTTGTCTCTCTCTCCCTCTCTCTCCTCTCCGTCTCTCTCTCTCTCTCTCTATAGATAGATAAATAGATAGATGATAGATAGTTTTTCTAGAGATCACTGAGATAAACTAAATTCATTCCACAAACATCACGGCTGGTATGATGAGCTAAAGAAATGTTAATACTATGTGCAAAAGAGATTTGAAATAAGTGAAGCACTGAACAAATATAAGGATTTATTTCAGTAAACCATGAACTTGAGAATTTATAGTGAAAATCAGCAACTGACTTTTGAAATTTCAATTGAATTGAAATTTCTTCTTCTGAAAGCCCCCCTTCCATGAATTCTATGGTCTCTTGGCTGTCACCCCACTTCATATTTTTTGCTGAGAGTCACAGATAACCAATGAATATTTTCACACCACAAGTTACCCACTTTTTCAACTTTGCTCAAGCTTAATCTTTAGAGGGAAGTCATTTTTCCCTTGTGTATACAAGCAATTGCTTTATTAGTTATATTTTTGTTTCTTTTACCAGAGATACAACATCATCAGCGAGGAGCAGAAGGCCAGTAGAATCGATGGGCCAGTAGGGTCTTCCATTTACCTCGTAACCAGCCCTGGACCTGAAAGCTATCCTCAGCCCAGCCTCACGGCTTGATGCCCACGTCCACATATTGACATCTTTTTCTCCTGTAGCTGACAAGGTGTGTGCTAAACCCTGAATGCCAAGAGTTGACTGCAAAATGCATCTTTGATTTCCCACTCAACTTGGCTCTCTCCTTGCTGATGCATTTCTGTCCACTGGGACTCTGTACCCTGCCTGATCGTTTGTTTATGGAAACCTTTGTCCCTGTACCCACCACCACTAGCCTTCATCCATAGGTCCTTCTCCCCAGCCTACATCCTCCCCGACCCTGCCTCCAACTAAGAAGCCTGGCACAGATTTGTCAGATCAGCCTGGCCCCTCTGGCCTTTCTTGATCTATACTGTTCCATTCTAGTCCAATTCCAAGCTCTCACAAGAAGCTGGACCAATCGTTTTATTTTTATTATATTTAAAGTAAATTATTTAAATTCTAGCAAACTTTTTGATGTTTTCTACTATATTAGAATCTTCAATATTATTTTCTTTTGAGCTTGGTAAGCAATCTTTGTATTTTTCCTTTGGCGTTAATATTACATAATACAGAAAAGTGCACAATCATAAGTCTACAGCTCGATGAATTTTCACAAAGCAAACATACCTGGGGTGTAGCCAGCACCCAGATTAAAAGATAGAACATTATCAGCACCCAAGAAACCCCCTTCCTATGCCCTTCCAGTCATTGCCTCTCCCTAAAGGTCAGCACTGTCGTGACTTGCCTGTTTTTTAACTTTATGGAAATGAAATCAAATGGCATTGCAGTGGCCATGGATGTGTGCCACTTCAGCAGAGAACCTGCAGCGAGGAGTGCAGTGGCCCACAGCCTCGAGCTATTGCACCATCAGCATCCGCTGCAGAATTTACACAGGACCAAGCTCTCCCTAGGCTGCCCCCAGCCAATGACTGGGCATGATGGTAGCACTAGAGCTGAGCTATTGCTGCCCACAGTTGTCCCCTACTGGACAACTTTGCCCTGGGTTTCCCCAACAGCCTGGCCAAGACTTTCTGAGAGCTGCCTTTCAGTCTAAGACTCTTCCTACCCAATCATCCTTCCTCCCCCTCTCCTCTCACAGGTGTCAGACTGACCTTGTCCCGGGACAGTTCTTGCTCTCCTTGCCTCTGTCTGCTTCCTCCCTTTTATTTTTTAATGATACAGTTCTGGGCCTTCAATTTTCTCTTGGTGTCTACTTCCTAGAGGATCTGTACTGACCCAAGTTTTGTGTGTCTAGCTTCTTTCATTTAAACTTATTGTGTGAGATTCACCCATGAGCAATCTTTTTATTTAAAAGTCTAATTATGCACCAATAAGTCTATTAAAAATCTATTGATTTATATGCTAAAATTTTATAACCCACTGCAGTCTCTTTTTCATCTTTCTGATTAAATCTGCTCTACCAATTGCCAGCCTCCTCAAGCCTGAGTCAAATCCCTGCTAAGATCTAGCACGCTGAAGTGCATGTCTGATAATAACGTGGCCCAGAACCAGCTCAAAAATGGTCAACGGCTCACTCATTCACATAAGGAACGTTAAGATCTACACTGTTCCAGGCAACAGGAGGGTGACCCTTGGCATGTCAGACATATTCCAAATTCCGTAGCCTGGCAGTGGACGACCCACAATATGGTTCCAGTCTGCCTATTCACGTGCATCTTCACATACCCCCTGAAATTCACTCTTGAAGATGTATGTTCCCCCATTTCAAAGAGTCTTTAAAACTTCCCACTCATACTTATCCAAACCTCAAGGCAGGTCTGAAACTGCTCCCTGTTTGCACACACAAAGTCAGAACCAAGCTTTGCCTTCAGTCCTAACGCAGCATTTGTGAATCCGGTACTACTAGAAAAAGGCCTTAGGCTACGATGGGGAAAGCTCTGGGCTGAGAACTTAGAGCAGAGTTCAGGACCTTGTTCTTCCACTTACTCTTTGTGATTTGAACGAGTCACTTAATCTTTCTGAGTCTCATTTGTACAATAAAGAGATCAAACTAGATTGATCTAAAGTCCCTCATGGCCCTGTTGAAAACTCCAACCTAAATGATTAAACAGAGAAGCCGAGACAGTACTGGTGCATTCGGCTGCATAATGAGCCACAGCATGTACTTAATGGTTCAGTTACTTTCATTTTGTCATTTCCTAGGATATAACCTTCTGGGCTGCCTTTCCCCAAATACTGGATAACCCTGTTCTCCATCTTGTACCTATTCTGTGGGTATTTCAGGGACTTTCATTTCCTGTGTTTGAGTCTGGAATCTTTGAGACCCCTAATTTCAAGTTGGAAGGGGATAAAATTGGCCCCGCATTTATGAATTTAGAAAAGCTAAACATTCTGTAATCCGTTTGAGTTATAAACATGTTCACACATACACACACACACATAAAATCCAAACAATGTCATTAATATGTAACAGCTGCTGTGCATATTAACATCTTTGATTTTAACTTATAGGTTTATACAATTGAATTTTTATAACATTTTGTATGTGAGTCTAAAAATTTTAATTGTAAGAAGTAAAATATTCAGGATTCCATGACTGCAGAATTAGTCATTTCAAAATATACTTTTGGCTTTGAATTTCTGCCAATGGTCTAAAAATAGCTAAAGAAGTTTTTTGCTTTTATTTTAAATATGAATTCCTTTTGACTTTATCATCTGTCATCTGAGGCTTCTAGTTTTCCTCTGAATTGAATATTATGCCTTAATTTGTAATACCTGAAAATAGTGCTTAAAAATGTAAGCACCGATAGCATATGCACAAATATACTTAAGTTAAAATGTTTACTATTTAATCCTAGCACTCTGGGAGGCTCAGGCAAGATGATTACTTGAGCTCAGGAGTTCGAGACCAGCCAAAGCAAAAACCAGACTCTGTCTCTACTAAAAAAAGTAGAAAAATTGGCTGGGCTTACAGCTAATTTTTTTGTGTGTACCTGTAGTCCTAGCTACTCAGGAGGCTGAGGCAGGAGGATTGCTTAAGCCCAGGACTTTGAGGTTGTTGTGAGCTAAGCTGACGCCACTGCACTGTACCCAGGGTGACAAAATGAGACTCTGTCTCAAAAAAAAAAAACAAAAAACCAAGCCATAGAGTTATTGCAATATTTAAAAATTTAATTAATTAATTAAAATGTTTACTATTAATATATGTAATTTTGTAATACTTTAAGTACTTAATAGTACTTAAAAGATTTTGTCTTCATATAGCTCTCATGTTCCCTGGAGTTTTAATTCCATTTTCCAAGCACATTTTCTTGCTGTTTTAAAAATGGCTAGAATAAGCCTAGATAAATATGTGACTAGAAATTTAATAAGTTTCTTTAAGTTTAATAAAGGGCAGGGGAGAAAAGGAAACATAGTATTTATTATGTTCATATGTGTTAACTTGTATGCTAGGTACTGTCATATATATTCTCTCATTTAATTATGGACAAAAAAGCTTAGAGTAAAATAAAGGAAAACTATAAATGAACTTTGAGAATTTAACAGAAGTGTGAAGATTTTACTGAATCCATGCAGATTTTTTCCAATGACTACTTTAAGTTCAAATTGATAATGAGCATTTATTTGAACTCCCTAAAGACATCACCTCTGGTGTATAATTAAAATGAAACCTCCTGAGCTTACCTTAATTAACTAAAAATGAGTTCGGCATTTTGACCCTTCTATTTCTCTTATTCTGTCATGTTAGTATAATATTAAAATTACATTTTACTCAGTCTCTCTTTGTTCAGCTTATTTTCTAGGAAATCTGAGAACAGATTTGCATTAGGTATGATATGTTCTTCATTGAGTGTTGCAAAAATGAATTTCATTTGTATTTAATAGATTTTATTGACATAAAGTAAGACATTTTTAGGTTACTTCTAATTCAAGTTTTCAATTGTTAATGAATCTGTAGCAAAAATAGCAATTTTTAAAAATAATTGCACTTAAAAAGACGCATTCGTACCTCTAAAGTGTACTGAAATTGTCCAAGCATGTTATAATAAAATAGAAATTACTGGAGGGGGGAAAAGATCTTTTATTCTGATTTACAATGAATAGTCACCAAGACAAAAGATTTTAAAAATCTGTCCTTGTTTAAAAAAAACAAAAACCCTATAAAAGCCCTGCCCCTTCCAGGAGCGATTTGTAGAAGATACGGTATAAGAAGGCATGCTTCAATTATGCATGAATAGAAAAACATGGATAAAGCATTTTGGGGAGTCGCCACATACTATTTTAGTTCACTGAAGTGGAAATTCAATAAATGGGACTCAAGTGACTTAGAAGAGCCATATTATTAATAATAGTTATAAACATTTGAGAGCAAAGAACCATCACATTAGTTTCTCATTCGATTTGCACAACAGCCCAGTAAGTTCTCTATCATTATCGCCATTCCTTCTTTATAGGCAATAATGATATTCCAGGCAGGCCAAGATAAGAACGTCCCCAGGAAGTGATTTTGAATTCCCTGTTGGCTCCCTTTTCCAAGAGGTTTCATTGGTAGCATCAGATATACATGATTATTTACTTTTGCTATATCTGATCTATATTCAACTCCTGTTAGCTTAGTTGAATTCAAGAGAGTATATAGATTTTAGCCTAGTACTTTCCAAACATTAACCTGCATAAGAATCACCTACAGAGCTTGTTAAAACAGAGACTTTCAGGTCCAAACCCCAAAGATTCTGATTCAGTAGGTCTTGGTGGGACCCAGAATTTGCATTTTAATAAGTTCTCAGGTGATGCTCCTGCTGCCAGTCCATGGTCTACTCTTCGATTAATTCTGTTATAGACTATTGGTTTTAATTAATGTAGTGCCCTATAAAAGAACAGATTGCTAAAGCCACAAGGAGATCACCAGCAGGTCAGCAATAAAGACTTTAATGCTAACAGGGCCAGTTGGCATGACTATGAGCTGTCGAACTCCAGAGCTGCTATGCCTAACCCCCGGGCTGAGGCCCAGTACTGGTCTGTGGCCTGTTAGGAAACTGGCTGCGCATCACCACCTGAGCGCCACACCCATCCCACTTACCCACTACACCCCACCCCACCTCCAGTCCTTGGAAAAATTGTCTTCCATGAAACTGGTCCCTGATGCCAAAAAGCTTGGGGACCACTGCTCTAGAGGGTATTACTTACATAGTCTACAATCTGCACAACTTTCTACTGCATCCTTAAGTGGTAAGTGGATTGTTCTAGAAGTGGGAGTGGGAGGGGAAGAGGCAGAGAAGGGAAGGAAACAGTATTGGTCTGACCATTGGGTTTTGGATATTTCCCAGATCTAGGAACATGACCATAGTCTGTCTAGTAGTGCTGATATGGAGTCAGAAACTTTCTCTAAAGAGAAAACCTGAGATCAGCTTTGGAAGTCAGGGATTTGGGGAGACTTGAAGTTCATGTAGATCCAGGGCACAAAGGGCATCACAAAGTTGGGGAGAAGATCATTCAACCTATTTCTGCACAGAACACTCAGTGATTTTGGTGGATCAAGCCCCTGGCAGCATCAGGAGACAGTACCAAGGCACCGTCTGTGAGGATACTGACAGCAGAGCCAGGTAAAAATGCATCCTCTGAGTGGCAGGCAAACAACTATCTCCCTCACAAAGACTAAGCAACCATGAGACACCGCCTGGGGCCTGGGGTCAGTGGAGGGAGTAGGAAAGGGGGCTCTTTAGGGAGATTCCAGTGGGGAATAGGGCTAAGATCTGGGAGAATGCAGGTAGGGGATATAAAGCTTGCCAAATATTATTAATAACATAAGCTCTTTCATGCTTACAGGCTGGTGAGTTCTGAGGACATCTAAAGGAAAGAAATAAAAAATGCCAGCAATCTTACGAATACAGATTGCAAGCATTGCCTTTTGTATCTTCATTATTCTACTATTAGTCACACACCAGGAGCAATTTGCTTTTCTAATTGATCTCTGCTGCTCATAAACCACCGCCTCCGCTACCACTTCAGTTTGTCATCAGGTTATGACATGTGATGCAAACCCACACGCTGTGAGTGCGAGAGCATCAGGTGAGCAGGCTTGGCTCAGCTCCGGTCCACTGAATCGTAGAGACCGTTCTCTCCTCCCCCCAGCATTCCCTCCACGGCCCATAGCGTAGGAATGTTTACCTTTTTGAAAGTAATGGGGAGAGAGTATCTGTTCTCATTCCACCTCCTCCCCAAAGAAGGAGTGACATATCTAACTGATGAATTTGGGGAAAGGAAATGAATTGTTCCTAGCTTAGCTTTTTCTGCATTTGATATGGCTAGACCTCAGGAGAAAAATTCTCCTTGTTTGCTCCCCATGAGGGAGAATCCTATAGTTGTGTGGTGGCAGCTGGGTGGCTAACCTAGTTCAAAACCATTTGGCTGCTGTTTCATGCCACATTCTCCCACCAGGGTCCCAACAAGAAACAGATGGCACACTCAAATTAGGATAATTTGAGGAGGGTGTATTTTCAAAGGGACTGCCTGCAAAGATGGGAGCAGAGTATAAGAAAAGAACAGACAATGGTACCAATAGCAGAGGGCAGGGAGAGATCACCAGAACCCAGAAATAGAGAATCTTGTAGGAAAGGTCACCTTGAGAGGAGCTGTGATCTTCAGAATGCAGACCAATGACCTTTGGTCAAGGGATACAGCTAGCCTGAGGCAATTCCACAGGAAGGAAGTTAGGAAGACAGATACCTGAATGTCACTCTTCATTCCTCACGTCTTCCACCAGGGCTTACTATTGGCTGAATCCAACCAAAAGCCAAGGGCCAGGGAGCCCACTGATATAGTCATACGATATGCTAAGAGGGCCCACAGTCATCACCTGGCACTGCCCATTGCCATGCGTGCCTACTCAATGACTTCTGACTGAAGGCACCTGCAACTCTTCACCTGATGCATTTCTCAAGCCAGTAAATTCTACACAGAATTTGATCTGCACACAGAGCAGCTAAAAGGTAGTGAGCTCTAAGAGCACCAATCAGTGACGGACAGGAGTTGGAGGATAATCACCCCGGCCCCTTGCTCCTCGGGGGTAATTCCAAGGTGCGTTCTACACTATCTCCCAAAATTCACCAGCGGCGTTGAGCTCCAACTCTGCACAGTGGCAATGCTTGATATCACATCCTTCCTAAGACTTCCTCCTTCCGCCTGTCTCACTTCCCTATTGCCCTACCTAGATTTCTAAGTACCACCTCCCAAATAAACTATTTCACTCAAGTCCTTGACTCAGGGTCTGCTGTGGGTACACCTAAACTATGAGAGTAGAACATACAGAGCAAAAGAATCAATAAATATCAGTCTATAACAATCTAAGCATATTATTTAGAAACATGGAAGATAACGCCAGAAGAAACAAGTAAAATAATTCTAAGTGATTGGCTTTGCAGGGCGGGGAGGATTTGGGATAGGGCTGGGGAAACAGGTGGGTAAGGAACAGCTGGTGTTTGTTAAAACTTTGCAGTATCATTTGATTATCAGATATATTGAGTTATTAAGTATGGAATGTGAAATTTCCTTAAATACTAAGTTTGGCAGCTGATATCTCTGACATTTCACTTTGACGCTTCTTTTTTTTATTGTGAAGATACATCCTTGGTCTTTCAAATGCACGTTTTGGCTTGTGTTTGTCTTTCAATTTTTTTTACAGTAATTTTTTTGAAACCATGGATAAATCAAAAATTCATGTTACTGTCGAATATGAGTTCCTTTGTGGAACCAATGCAGCACAGACAGCTCGAAATAAACGAAGAGTTTGGGAAGGATGTGGATAATGAACGCACAGTAAGTCAAGGTTTGAGAAGTTCCATTCTGGAGATTTCAATCTTGAAAGTGAGCCATGTGAGTGACGTGAAACCAAGGTGGATAATGATGAGCTGAAAGCTGTTGTGGAAGCGAATCCATTTTAACCTATGCACGAATTAGCAGCAAGGTTTGACATTACTATTCCAACAATATTGGACCATTTGAAACAAACGGGCAAGGTAAAGAAGCTGGATAGATGGGTACTACATGAATTAAACAAGTGTCAGAAGAGAAATCGTCTCGAAGCTTGCATTCTTTGCTGTCACGACATAAAGGCAAACCATTTCTACATTGTATCGTTATGTGTGATGAAAAATGGATTATTTTTGACAATTGGAAGCATTCGGCACAATGGTTGGATAAAGATGAAGTGCCGAAACACAGTCCAAAAGTGAATATTTATCAAAAAAAAAAAGCTAAAAGCTGTCTGTTTGGTGGTCCAGTGCTGGTATTATCCACTATAACTTCATGAAACCTGGTCAATTAATTACAGCAGATGTCTACTGCAACCAATTGGATGAAATGATGAGGATGCTTGTGATTAAGCAGCTGAGATTAGTCAATATAGACAGGCCAATCCTCTTGCAAGACCACATGTTGCAAAAAACAACGCTGTTCAAACTATAGCAGCTGGACTTAGAAAGTGTTCCCAAGACCTTGCACCCACACCCACTGACTACCACTCCTTCCAAGCTTTGGGTCACTTATTGTAGGGAAAAATATTCAATTCTCAACAAGCTGTGGAAAATACCTTTTGCGAATTCATCGCCACTCACCATCTAGGCTTCTTTGCTGCTGGGATAAAAAACCTACTGTTAAGACGGCAAACTGTGTTGCTAGTTTAGGCACATACTTTGATTAATTGTATTACTTCCTGTTTGAGATATAATAAACTAAACTTTTGTTCAAAAGCAGACATTTCATATATAATGACCTAATATGTGCACATATTTCTTTTATGAAAATAAAAGATAATATTAAAATATGCTTACTTGCAGAATAGGAGCAGCAAGGGAGTAAAAGGCAAATAAAGAAATACAAGCTGATTAAGCTGGAGAGAGAAAGAAATTTCCTTGGGAGAAAGGTGATCTTAGTGGTCAGTCTAGAAAGATATGAAGAGAAAAATGAGATCGTGGAGGCAAAATTTAATCTACCCAATATGGAATGGGAGATGCCACTAAGTCTAACTGCTCATAAATGTGGGAGTAAAAAGCAGGGTGATGGTTTAGTCATCACTACCCCTTGAAAGGGAAATGGAGCTCAAAAGAAATGTCAAAGAGAAAGACTCAAAATCTCAGAGGGCAAACTGGAATGGCATCCCTTGAGAGAATTCAGGTGTAAGAAGTACTGAACAGCGTTTGCTTAAAGTCATAAATAGGATGCCCATAAAAATACAAGCTGGGAAGTATACCTTGGAGAATGAAATGGCTCTACTAAGTAGTAACAGAAAACCTGGACAGCTTTGAGAGGAAATGATAAAGAAGATCAACATAGAATATGAAAACCATTATTAGGTGGGTAAATTTCATGATGACCCCGTTATTTAGCAGGAATCCAGATATTGCTTATCCTGTGAGAGAACCCACTCCAAAAATTTATACAATCAAAAGATTATCTTTCTAAGCATGACTGAAGAAGCTCCTATCAGACCACAGATAGCTATCAACTCTAGGAAAAATATAATAACACAAGAATCTGAAGGCATAGAGAGAGAACAAAAGAGGGCAGATTTTGGAAGGGAGTAGCACTTGGAAGAAGAGGCTGGCATGGAGTGAGTTTCCCAGTTTTATGGCTGTGCAGGGTTTGGCTGCAGTTATACCACGCAGCGCAGCTAGAATTCTGACAGAAACCCCAAAGTTATTCTGCCATGAATAACCGAAAGACAAGAATGTGGGGAAATTCAGCTGCAAGAAAATAAGACAATTATCCCAGAAAGTATGTAGAGAGCTCCAAATAACTCTACACAAATCTCTGCCTGACCCCTGAAGTCTAGGTAAGGACAAAATAACCAAACTGAGATTTGAACTGCCTCCCAAGAAACAGTTTGACGTTTGAGTCTAACCAAGTTAATTGCCTAACCAAACCCAATGAGAAAAACAAGAAAAATCAATACTCTTCAGAGAAATTTAATACAATCCAGTCTCTACAATAATAATCACAATGTCTAGGATACAATCCCAAATACCCAACATGTAAAAACTAGGAAATTGGGACTTATTCTGAAGAGAAACAACAATCAATGTAAATCAAACCCAAAGTGATTCAAATACTGGAATTAGCAGACAAAAGTTTTAAAGAAACTATTAAAAATTATGGTCAATGAGGTAGAGAAAAATATGCTCAAAATGAATGGAAACATTGAAGTATGAGTCTGGTAAAAATTAAAATTAAAAAAAATGAATGGAAAGATAAGAAATCTCAAAAGACAAGTAGAAACTATCAAAGAATCAAATGGACATTCTAGAACCAAAAAGTAAAATGGTTGAAATAAAAAATTCACTGTCTAGGGGATAATGGAGATGATAGAAGAAAGAGTCAGAGAATGTGAAGATAGATCAACAGAAATTATCCTGTTGATAATTATCCAGTCTAATAATCCAATTGTCCAGTCTAAAGAATGGGCAGCCAAAGGACAAAGGGAGAAAAGAAGAGAAAAATAAGGGAAGGAAGGATGTTGGCAGGGAGGGAGGGAGGGAGTGAAGGAAGGAAGGAAGGAAAAAAGGAAAGGAGAAAGAAAGAGAAAGAGAAATAAAAAAGGAAAGGAAAAGAAAAAGAAAAGAAAGAAAAGGAAAAGAAAAATTGGTTGACTAAAGGACAGAAACTCAGGGACCTGAGAGACAGTATCAAAATGTCTAACACATTTATAATTGGAGTCTCAGAAGACTAGTAAAGAGAGGATGGGGAAGAAAAGAATATTTGAAGAACTCATGGTCAAAATTTTTCCAAATTTGGTAAAAGTCATAAATTTACAGATTGAAGAAGCTTAGCAAAACCTACACTGGATAACTATGAAGGAGCTTATAATTTTTTAAAAAGAGAAACTAATAAGAGGATTCATCATCAGAAGTTTTGTATTATAAGCAATACAAAGAACATTTTTCAGGCTGGAGGGAAATGATACTAGATGGAAACTTTGATCCTCAGGAAGAAATAAAAAGATTCAAAATTTCTGTCATTCTGTTGTAAAAAAAAAAAAAAAAGATTTGAAATGAGTTGGGTAATTATAAAAGAGAGAAATTTTTTTTCCTCTTCAACCTTTAAAAATGTACACAGCTTAGATTTATAACATATGGAGATATGGTAAATATGGCACTATAGCATAAAGGACAAGTGGAGTAAATGAACTTCTATGGATGTAAGGTTTCTACATTTTACATGAAATGGTAAATAATAACTCTAAGTGGACATAAAAAGTTAAGGATAGACATTGTAATTCCTAGAGTAATTAGTAAAAGTATTACACGAAGAGTTAAATAGCCAATTGATCGATTGAAATGGAATTCTAAAACATTAAATTGAGCCGAAAGAAGGCATAAAAGAAGAAATAGAGGAACAAATTGACAGAAATGCATACCAAAATGGTAGCTATAAATCCAACCATATCAATAAAAGCAATTCAAAAGTCAAGGGAGTCTCTTCAACAAATGGCATTGGAATAACTGGATATCCATACAGGGATAAAAAGAAAAAAACCCTTTTGACCCTTAGCTCACACTGTATACAACAATTAACAAAACTTAAATATAAAAACTAAAACCATAATGCTTTTAGAAGAGAACTTAGGAGAATAGTTTCATGACTTGGCAATAGGTAACATTTTCTCAGACAGGACACAAGAGCAATAACTGGTTGGGGAAAAATGATGAATCAGACTTGTCCAAAAAGAAAGGTACTATTTATAAGAGTGTAATCAGGACATGGAGGCACCAAAAGAGATAGTGCCACACTGGAGCTGGTAACATCAGAGGGCAGGGAGAGTTTACCAGAACCTAGAAGGAGAGAATCACAGAGCAGGCTGTGATCTGCAGAATGTGATCTGGTATGGAAGGCGGCCAGCCTAAGCAACCCTGTTGGAAGTGAGCAGGGGAATAAATAGCCTAGGAGCACACTCCTGTGTCCCTCCCATCTCTCACTAGGCTTCTCTCCTGACTGAATCCAGCCAGAAGCCAAGGGCAAAGAAACTGGTTGATATAGTTGCAGGGGGCACTGTTGGGGCCCCACACACATCACCTTGGCATTTACATCCCCATGTTGTATTTGTCAGAATCACCTCTCAACATTTTTGTTATATGATCACATGGGAACTGCCAACAGGATCATTCCAGTAATTCCTACAGACACATGGTTAGATCCTTGCCAACTCTCAGCTTCCTGGCTCCTTCAGCTCTCTCACGCTTCCCTTGGTAAGTTCAGGGATTCCAGAAAGCACACTGTCTTGCACAGGCTATATGCGGTGCCCAACAGACTCCCTTCTGAGAAAGCTCTGGAGTGACTGCCACACCCACAGCCTACTACTGAAGACTTCCTCATCCCTTGTCACCAGGCTTTACAACTGATCTTCTTATCCTAGACAGGGTGGAGTGAACCAGGCAGATACCTATGTGTTTGCCAATGATGTTTGAAAGGGATTGTCTATTTGGCACGTGTTATGCCCTGGAATTGTAACTGACTGACTGACTGAACCAAAATTTGACTATGAAAGAGAGTATAGGATGCCCAGATCATTGGTTGCATTTGGAGCAGTAAGCAGCTAAATTGTCAACATAGCAGAGCACTAGAATAGCATTAGACCCCAACTTCTGAAGAGATTAATAAAAAATAGATTTGCTAAAGCTCAACTGTTTCTTGAACCAATTTTCAATGTTTAATGAGACCTGCTGAGGCTTCCTGATATAGCCTAATAGACCCAAGGAGATCAGAACAGATCCCAGTTCCTTGCAACCTTAAAAAGCCCAACTGTACCTTTCTTTCCATTAAGTGACAGGCCTAAAAGAAAGAGGAAACATATTAAGTCACACGATTGAGCAGTCTTGAAGTGTTCAGGCAAAGTTGGCCCAGCAGCTCAATGGCATCACCGAGGACTTTTCTCGTTGTCTGTCTTTTTTACCATCTGCAGTGTTGGCTTCATTTCCAGGTTCCATATAGAAGCTCTTCTCTTACGGTAGCAGCACTTCCAGCCCTTACAAATTTTACAATCCATTGTTTGGAGAAATAGAGAAGAAACTTCTGACAGTTTCTGCACAAGTTTTGAGATTCACTCTCATTGAATCAACTTAGGTCACGTTCCCACCCATGAACCAATCTTAGGGGCCAGGAATACTGAAAGAGCTAATTTGTCAGTGTTCCACACCTGAAGCTAAAGGTGGGCTAGACTTCTATGAAACTACATAGGTACCCAAAGACATTGGGGGCTATGGGGAACAAGAAAGAAGAGAATGGATACTTGGAGGCAACATGTATGTCCAAATATGTCTACTACTTAGCCACGATAGCTACCCAAAGAGTGCTCTGTAAGCCCTGATTTATTGAACCCAGCTATTCACTATTAGAAAGCTTTTTGTTGGCTGAGCATGGTGGCTCACACCTGTAATTCTAGCACGCTGTGAGGCCGAGGCAGGAAGATGGCTTGAGGTCAGGAGTTCAAGACCAGCCCGAGTAACAGTGAGGCTCTCTACTAAAAATAGAAAAAATTAGCTGGGGGTAGTGGTGTGCACCTATAGTCCCAGCTACTTGGGTGGCTGAGGCAGGAGGATTGTTTGAGCTCAGGAGTCTGAGGTTGCAGTGTGCTAGGCTGATGCCATGGTACTCTAGCCAGGGCAACAGAGCAAGAAAGAAAAAAAAGAAAGCTCTTTGCCTAAGCCTTGGTCCTCCACTAACAAGCCAATATCTCTGTCAAGATAACACATTTAGACATAATCATCATTCCTGGGCAGGTTTAGATTTGAGGAAAGGAGAGAGCTATTGAAAGTATAGATACCTAGGAATGAGAAGAAACTACCAGAAAGAGAAGTGGAAAAGAGACTTGGGATACTAATGACATGTGTGTCTCATTAAAAATTTTGCTAAGTGTGGATACTTCCCAGGGCCAACAACAAGATAACTCTGGGCTGAAGTGAGCAGGCAGAGAATGTTCATCTGCCATCTCTGGCCTAAGAATGGCTTCAGAACTTACTGACCACTCCAGATGTTTGTGATATTTTCAGTTCAACTCTGGTGGGCCACTCCAAAGAGAGAAGATGGGTTTACTCCAGGACTTCTTTCTCTAGTAAATTGTAATTAAAAAAGATCTGTCATCCTCTTCTCTCTTCCTACTAAAATGCACAGACATACACAAACTGTTAAAGGCATTCTATTCTTGCTAAGGTCAAAATTTATACAGAAAAGATGCTTCCTGCAATAATTTTGAAAGTTCCCTGATGTAACAATTCAGAGTTAGGAACATTTTAAGGAGGTATCAATTAGGCACATTCATCCCTAGTTCATACCTACCTTGCCTTCCATTGTTCTCTTGCCCCAAACCCCTCCCTCCCAAGGTCCAGGAGCTACGTGGATCAAAACAAGCTTATAGAACTCAAATTGGATAAGCTGGTAAGCAAATGGAACAGGGAACCAAAAATGTTGATTTACTCCTTTACTACAAAAATATGAAAATTAAAGAGATGCTTCAAAAATAAAATAAAGTAGAGAATATGTTTTTAGAAATTAGGCAAGCAATTAGTTTGGGCTGTTGACACATTAACTTTGAATATAAAATTTTTAAAGTAAAAACTTCTGATTTGCAACAAGAACAGACTTTCTTATAATTTGTTTAAATTTGTGTTTCAACAAATTAAAATATCCGTATACGAAACAATAAACTTCAATCCCACCATATACAAAAATTAACTCAAAATAGATCATAGACCTATATGTAAAATCTATAATTATAAAATACCTGGACGAAAACATAGAAGAATATATCTGTGACCTTTGGTTAGGCCAAGATTACTTGGATATAATACCAAAAGTACAATCCATGAAAGAACAAATTGGACTTCATCAAAATTAAAAACTTTTGCTCTTCAAAAGACATGGTTAAAAGAATGAACAGATAAGCCACAGACTGGGAGAAAATATTTGAAAATCGTATCTCTGATAGAGAACTTTTATTCAGAATATATAAAGAACTCTCAAAACTCAATAATAAGAAAATAACATTTTTTATTTTTATTTTTTATAACATTTTTTAAAATGGGCAAAAGAAATGAAGGGGCACTTCAAAGAAGATATATGGATAGCATATAAGTACATAAAAAGATGCTCAGCATAATTAGTCATTGGGAAAAATGCAAATTAAAACCTCAGTGAGATACCACTTCACATCTATTAGAATGGCTAAAATTAAAATGACCGACCATATCAACTGTTGGTGAGGATGTGGGGGAACAGGGCGCTCAGACTGCTAACGTGAATGTAAAATAGCACAACTCGGGAAAACGTCAGGCAGTTTCCTATAAAGTGAAACATACACCTACCTACCACAAAATGCAGTCATTCCGTTCTTACTTATTTACCCAAGAGAAGGGAAAGCCTATGTCCACACAAAAACTTTTCTGCAAATGTTCATAGTAACTTTATTTGTAATAGCTAAAAATTGGAAACAAAAGTCTCCCATCAGCAAGTGAATGAGTAAGTAAACTGAGGTACGACAATGCAATAGTACACTACTCAGCAATAAAAAAGAATGAACTACTGATACACAAAGCAGTATGGCTGAATCTGAAAATAATTATGCTGAGTAAAAGAAGTGATCCCCACTCCCAATGAGCACATAAGGTATGAGTGCATTTGTATAAAATTACATAAAATGGAAAGTAATCAATACTGACAGAAACTAACTAGATCAGTGGTTGTCTGGCAGTGGAGGGCGTGGGGGCCTGGTGTGGAGGAGGAGGGACATGAGGAAGGGATTACTAAGGGACACAAAGAGAAAATTCGGGGGGTTATGATTATGTTCCTTATCTTCATTGTGGTGAAAGTTTAAAAGGCATACAGGTGTCAAAACTTATCAAGCTGCATACTTTAAATATGTGTGATTTATTGTATGTCAGCTGTACCTCAGTAAAATATTAAGCAAATAATTAAAATTTAAATATATATTTGTTGAAAATATCCAGCCATGTTGCCATTTGACAGTATTTGATGAATGCCTCTGTACACTATTTTTAAAGGGTAGGAGAAATAAACCCTACACTCCAAAGGCTTTCAAAGTTGTTGGAAAGTTCAGATTTTGAACTTGTGAGGTTGGAGCTGTGTGTGGGATGGAAGGATGTAGATTTAGGATACACAAGTTTAGAGTTAAGGTCAGATTTGTAAGCTATAGATATCGATATTGGAGTTGCAGGATACACAGAGTTAGTGAAATAACTTGCATGAAAGAGGTGTCTAGACATAGATTATACACTGAGAAGTGAAAAGAACTGACGACAGAACACTAGAAACACCAACATTTAAGAGGCAGGAGAAGGAAGATAAGTCACTGTGAGACTGAAAAGAGGCACTCTGAGAGTTCGGTTGAGAACTCCAAGTGTGAGCAGAAGGAGCAGAGCATTCTCAAAAGGAGGACAGTGTCAAATGACTCATGGAGGCTACGGAAGATAAGGAGCAAACAGTGTCAGCTGCATTTGGCAATTAGGTCTTCAGTGACCTTGGTGACAGCACTTTTCATATCATCGCAGAGAGGAAGCCAGACACCAATATGCTAATATTCTTGCTTTGCACGTTGGCTATTGTAAAGGAGGCAGAAGAGAATAGCTGGACATTTGAATCATTCCTTCCCAGACAAAACATTACCACACACCATAGCATGGAAAAGACGATGTTGGTGTGTCTAGACTTTTCTCATTCCTCTGTTTTTTCTTTTCCCCGGGTGAACACAATCCTAGACTCCTAATTTTGATCAGAATTTGTGGCAATCGTCACTCCATTATTCCTTCTGTCCTTCACTCAAACCCCCGGGCCTCTTATTTTTTTCTAGCACCATCTCTCCCCTTCAAGCCTCTAGAAAGAGAGGTCCACATCCACCATCTCCACTTCCTCACATTCTCTCCTCCCCTCACCATCTGCAAGCCTCCAAAAATCTCGTCTTGCTATGAAGCAGGGAGTGTGGAGTGCCACACTGGGGTCTCCTGTGGAGTTTGCAGGTAAATGCTGATTGATTTTCCAGAGGAGAACTACACCGAAATGTCCCTGAAATGTAAGTTTCTCTGTGTCCACTGCGGCCGATGCCATTCACTCTTTGGTATAATGACTTTGAGTTCTCAACCAAGCTCTCAGAGTGCCTCTTTTTAATCTCACACTGACTTCTCTTCCTTCTCCTGCCTCTTAAATGTTGGTGTTTCTAGTGTTCTGTCATCAGTTCTTTTCGTTCCTCAGTCTGCAATCTACTTCTAGACGCCTCTTTCATGCAGGTTATTTCACTAACTCTGTGTATCCTGCAACTCCAATATCGATATCTACAGCTCCCAAATCTGCCCTTAGCTCTAAACTTCCCGGTCCCCTCCCCTGAGACGGCCCTTTTTGCTCACAGCTGCAGGCACTTGACTGCTGTCCGCAGGCCTTCTGCTCTCCTGCCGGTGGCTTATTGGCAAGAGGGAAGGCTTGGTAGGAGGCTCTGGGGTTTGGATTTAAATAGCTTTCTCTTTCAGTGAATTAGGCTTTGAGTGGTGCTGCTAGTCTGGCTTTTGTCTTATGTCCTAGTCTAGTCCTATGCTTCTTCCTCCTTCCTTGTACCAGAATTCTTGAAACAAAATCCCCATCTCTACTTCCTGCTCCTAGAGCCTGACTTGGCAGATGGCTATGTCAGACAGGAATTTCAATTGGCTGCTTGTAACCAAAATAGGGGATAACGGTGTCTTAAATAAGACAAAACTTTTTCTCTCACACAAAAAACATTCAGAGGAAGATAGTCCAAGGCTGCTATGATGGCTCCTCTGTAGTCAGGGACCAAGATTCTGTCTTTCTTTCTGGAACATCATCCTTAGCACTGGTTTCTATTGTCAAGGTTGCCTCACAGCCCACATTATCTGTTGAAGCTCCAGCCATTAGTGTTGTGTTCCAAGCGAAAATCAGGAGAAAGGAGAAGGGGTAGGGGAAGGCACAGAGGAGCTAATTGTCCTCTCTGTCCTCTGTAAAAACAAAACTTTCCAGAAAGTTCCATTTTGCAACTTCCACTTACAGTTCATTGGCTAGAAATTAGTCATATGGTCAAATCTTGCACTGGCCAAATACAAGCAGGCTTCTAAGTGAGAGGCAAAGAGTGGGCTTGGGGTAGATAGCTAGAAGTCTCCAGAAGAGTTATTCAGTTTAGAAATTTCCCATTCTCATTATATCCTCTCTCCTTCCCTGAACCAGTGTCCTTTCTTATCTCTCTGACTTGATACCTGCTGATGGACTTCGATAATCTGAGTGCCTGCTGAATACTCACTTGAGTCTCCAAATACTCTCCGCTTCTAAAGTTTCTATTGCTATGCTATATTGACATAATTGTTTAAATTGCTTGATTACTCTTCATTGGCCTTCCATGCTGTTGGCCCCAGACTTGGACTCCTTGCCTATGAATTCCTGGCAAATAGTACTTTCCAGTATTGCCAAAAATGCTTGCAGTTCCCCTAGGGAGGGGGAGATGAGCATATTGCATAAGAGGTAAGTGTGGAAAGGGAGCAATGACAATTAGTCACCAGGTCAGACAGAAACACATCTGGTCTGGGGCAAGCAGATCCTTACTCTGCTTGAACTGCAGCATCTTCCTCCCTTTTCCTTTCTCTAATCAGTCATCATTTCTAGCATATGCCCTGTACCTAAGACCTTCATTCCCAGTTTGATAAGTAGATTGCTGCCTTCACAAGTTTTTCCTCTTTGTGACCTCCTTGGCTCAGAATCATTCTCTGGCTGCAAATCTTCATTCTTTGACTTCATCTTAGAAATTCTTTTTTCTTGACTTTCTCCTTCACCTGGGCTGTCAGATGCCCATTCTCATTAATGGCATTTCCAGTCTCTATGCTGAGAATTGCTGATAAACAAAGTGTGTTTGCTTCTGGAGGTTAACAGGAGCAGGCTCGTATTGGTTAGGAAAGGCAATTGTTAAAAATAAAAATAATTATAAAAACTTGTTAAAGGATTGGTGGCTTGAAGTCATCCATGAAGAGAGTATTTACAACATGGAAATCAGCAAACACTACTAATCAGGGCTGAAAGGTGACTTGCCCGCACCCCGACACCCCGACATAATTGCCCTCTCTGCATGCACACACATACACATACATACACACACACACCATTTGTTTCTCATCCCAGATCCTGAGCTCTTCAGTCTACCTTAGCCTTCAGCTACAGACAACCCTTCCACACTCAGCTACATCCAGTGATTCTGTCAGGTTTTAGTGTGAAAATGTCGGTTCTTGACATGCCTATGGCTGTAGAATGACCAGACATGCTAGGCAAACATGAATATGAGGTTTATTGAGGGAAAAAAGACAGGATTATAGGGCAAGAGCAAGATATAGGTTTACATACGCCACAGATGACGACCAGACCCACTGTCACAGCAAACGGAGAGCCAAAGGAAGGGTTCAAAAACACTTGGTTGTGGTCTGCATCTTGTTTTATAGTGACCAGATTGGGACCTCTCTCTTGGTTCAGAGGTAACCATGGAACCATTTTGATTGGACATTTGGGAGTCACATGGCCTGAGTCTTAACTATACATGCAGGTTGTTCTAGGTCAATTTCCAGTCCCTATGGTACCTATGCTGCTTAGCCCATGGACTAGAGAGTCCTCTGCATTCTTTTGCAGTGGCGTGCCAAGTTCTGATTGGCAGATTCATAGGGTATTCCCTTCTCCCCCAGGTATGGAGAATTAGTGTTGGGCAGGACCAAGATGGGGGCAACAGCACCCTCTTTCATCCCTAGGAGACCCGGAATCCCTCACTATTTACCTAGCAATTCGACATTGTGGCTACTACCTTAAAAAATTCACTTGTAACATTTAATAATGGAATATATATTTTGAAAATCCATTATGGACCCTAAAAAGACCTTTCCAAAACTGCTGACCACACTATTTGAGAACTGTTAATGTAGTCCATCTGTCTGTCTTCAGAACACATATAATCATATGGAGAAATCACTTGTGGGGAGAAACCTATATCCTTAAAAATGATGTTTCAGTAGCAGGAATTCATCTATCAGCATCAGAGATGATTCATCACAGAATATTAACTTCTATGAAGTTAATATTGAGAAGAAGAGGGCCAATTAATTATTGCAGATATTTCAGAAAGCCTGGTGCAAACTGTGCAATGATAAAGCTGCATGAGACAACCAAAATATCAAATTGCTTTGTCTTTGGCAGGAATTACATCAATTCAGATCATGCCATTACCTGAGGTATCGACCAGGATCTCTGTTACATGTCTTTGATTAATAACAATGAAAAATGAATTAATTATTACTTATTACAGTATTTTGGTAAATGAAATCATTCAAAACATGGAGCGAAAAGTAATAAAAAGGATGATAGAAGCCTGGAAACCATTAGAGTAAGAATTTTTAAAGGGCATGCCAATTTTTGATTATATAGGAACTAATATTTCTTTGCTTAAAAAACATATAAAGGTTGCTAATATTACAGTGACTAGAGCCCATGCTGGGGAGACAGACTGCCTAGGTTCTTACTAGAGCTTCACCACTTACCAGCTCTGTGATTTGGATCAAGTTACTTAATCTCTCTGTGTCTTAGTTTTCTCATATATACAATGGAAATAAAAGCACCTACCTTATATGATTACTGTGAAACTAAAATGCAATAACACATAAACTGCTTAGAACAGTGGCTAGCATTTAGTAAATAATTAATGAATATTTGCTCTTATTTTCATGATTGATGCTATTTTTGGAGCATTTACAATGTGCCAAGATGTGTGTTACGTGCTTTATGTCCAATCTTCTGTAATCCAATCAGGTAGGTAGCGACATTAAGCCCACTCTGTAAGGAAACTGACCCTCAGTGAAAAGATGTAATTTTTCCAAGGTTTTATGGTAAGTGTGGAAGAGCTTGGCTCAATATGTTTTAGGAGATGTCATTTAGATGATAAAAAGATGTAAAGCCATAGCTTGTCCTGGAATCTCAAACATCCCGATATTTATTATTCTACCGGGAAATTCTTACTTCATAGTCAACTGAACCCTCACATGCTGTAGCATAAACTATTCTTGTTCTGTCTTCAGGAGACACAGGAAAGCTCCTCAGTATCCTCGTGTTTTCACTTGAACACTCATTAAGTCGCCCTTCTGACTTGTCTTCTCCAAGTTTTACAAACACACAGTTCCCATAGGTCTTCCTCATGAATCCCATTTGTTAGCCACAGAATAATAATCTCCACAAAAGTATTTCCACTTTCTCTAACAGTAATTTTTAAATTAGACTTTAAATCTAAAGTTCATTACACATGGATGTAGGGCACCGTATCCTTTGGCCGAACTTCCTCTGGGAAGAAGCTGAATGTAAGGATTTGTTTCTTTGTTTTGGACTCTTATTCTACCTTCCTGTCTAGAAGCTGCTACCTGCAATGTACCACAATAAATATAATAGGAATTTTTTTTTAATTTTTAAGTTTGCGTTTCTTTTTATTCCATGGGGGGTGAGTCTAGAAATATACCACAATATATTTAAAAAGGATTTTTAAAAATATTCAAGTTTGCATCTATTTTTGTTTCACAGGGTAAGTCTAGATGCACTTATATTTAGTTGTGCAATCGGGAGGACAAATGGCAGTGTGGACCGGTGTTCTTCAAATATGAGTATTGCATTGCTGTTCATTCATTCACCTTGTCTGGGCCAAGCACTGTGTTAGACACTAGGAACAAATGACGTAGTCCCTGATCACAGAGAGTGCATAAGTTTCATAAAGGAGGTAAATGTGCAATTACCTAATTATTATGATAAAGCAATTCACAGGACTCAACAGACGCATGGGGGATAATACCCCGGAATGTGAAGGTAGTGGGGTCTGATCAAGAATCCTAGGTAACCAGCCAGAGGCCCTAGCTCTAATCCCAGTTTTACTATTAATTATTATGCCATCTGTTATGGGTCAAATTGTGTCCTCCCAAAAAAGATCTGCTGGAGTCCTAACTCCAGTACTTCTGAATGTAACCTTATTTGGGCATACACTCTTTAAAATGAGGTCATTGGGGTGGGCCCTAATCCAATATGACTGGCGTCCTGTAAAAAGGGGGAAATTTGGACATAGAGACAGACATATATAGTGGAAAGACAATATGAAGAGACACAGGGAGAACGTGGCCTCTATAAGCCACAGAGAGAGGCCTGGCACAGATCCTTCCTTCACAGCTCTCAGAATGAACCAACGCTGTCAACAGTTTGACCTTGGACATTCAGCCTCCAGAACTGTGAGACAATAAATTCCTGTTGTTGTTAGCCACCCAGTTTGTGATATTCTGTTATGACAGCCCTAGCAAACTAAGATACCATCTCAGTGTCGTAAGTGTACCCCACATCTCAGGTTCCACTCTAGGCAAGGCCAGTCCCACAATTGGGAAGATTTAGGTAAAAGCACTCAGAGCACAACCAACCAGAAACGTGCCCACATCTGCCTTTGGCTCATTGATAGGCCGTGACCCAGAGGAATCCAAAGGTTTCCTTTAAATCATGAGTTTGGGCTACAACAAGATCCCCTAAACCTCCTTAGTGTGACATCCAAAAGCGACAGCAGTAGTCCTTTATTTATTTATAAGGTAAATAATAGACAAAAATTTTAGAGTACAAGTTATACTCAATGAATAGAACTTTATGTTAAGTAACAGGTCACCAAGGCACTACTAAAATAAATGTTTAATAAATATGCAAGGATATTCTGTCTCATTAGTAATCATATTTGTGACAAAACTTCTCTTAGTAAACAGAAGACGCTAATACGGTTGACTTGAACAGCACAGGGGTCGGGGAACTGACCCTCTGCACCATCGACAATTCACATATAACTTCTGACTTCCAAAAACTTAACCACGAATAGCCTAGTGTTAACTGGAAGTCTTAACAAATAACATAAACAGCCAACTAGTATTTATTTTGTGTGTTACATGTATTGTATACTGTATACTTACAATAAAGTAAGCTAGAGACAAGGAAATGTTATGAAGACGATCATAAGGAAGAGAAAATATATTTACTCTTCATTAAGTGGAAGTGGATCATCACAAAGGTCTTCATCCTCATCATCTTCATGTCAAGTAGGCTGAGGAGGGGAAGAAAAAGGAGAGGCTGGTCCTGCTGTCTCAGGGGCAGCAGAGGTGGCAGAGGTGGAGGAGATGGAAGGGGAGGTAGGAGAGGCAGGCATAGTATAAATGTATCGAAAAAATCTACATGTAAGTGGACCCACACAGTTCAAGCCCATGTTGTTCAAGGGTCAACTGTACACATCAGACAACAAAGGCAAGCACCCTGAATGAGTGATGTCCTATTCACCTACAACATGCAATTGGTGCCACCTGTCTTCATACTGGCACAACTAAGGTTGATTGAACCTAGAATTAGCTTCCTAGAATACACAGTGACATGCAATGTTTAAAACCCCCTTTATGAAGTATATGTTCATTTCAGGCAACAATTCTGAGAATAGAAGGTTTTTAACCTAAAAATGTCTGAAGCAGTGAAAAGATAATCTAATATCTAGCTACTGTATTGACTGAGCAAGTTCAGCCTAAGTACATTGGGTTTTTTCTTTCCAACACGTTTCACCCTCAGGCCAGCAAGGTTATACCTTTTTCTTCTCAACCCGTCTTCCTCCTTTCTGGAAAATTTCCAAGCAGAACCCTGGTTCCAGGTCCTAACAATGTGACTGACCGCACCGGAACACCACAGAAGTGAGTCACCCCTTTGCATTTGCCTCAGCAGGTCCTCAACAAGTCTTTGCTCCTCTGCCCATTCACCCCGCAACCCCTCAGCCTTCGCCAGCGTCCACAATGGCCTTTTCTTTTAGTCCCTCTTGCCTTCCACCCTTTTACTTTACAGAAAATATTATCATTATAAAAATGACATATAACGAAAAAAGAACACAAGTGTACAAAGTTAAAAGTGGAAGTCCCCTCACTTTCTCCCTCACCCTAAGAGTTCCCAGGGTCAACAGCATCCCTCAAGAGACATAGATTTCCACTCTCCCTCCCCCAGTTTAGAGCGCATACTGTACATGGTGTTCTGACTTGCTCTTATCACTCAAAAATGCATCATGGGCACTCTTCCATGTCACCACATACATACCTCCCCCATTTTTAGACAGTTATTTATTATTCCACAGTGTAGATGTGCCCAATTTATTTAACCATTCCTCTATTCGTAAGTGTGCATGTGTGGTACAGATTTTTTTAGCTTTTACAAAAAACACTACAACAGACATATGTGTCTATTGATATATAAATATAATAAACATAATAAATAATTATAACAAATAATTATAATTACTTATTAAATAATTAAATATTAATTAAATAATAATTATAATAAATACAATTTTGCACACCTAATATTTCTTTAGGAGAGATTACTTGTAGTGGAAAAGCACAAAGGACACATGCCTTTTTAATATTTATAAGTACTGCAAATTGCTTTCCAAAAATGTTTATTAATTCACCCTTTAGTCAGTGAAGTATGAAAGTTCCTGTTTCTTATATACACTCACAAACACTTGATATTAAAACTCTTTTTTTTGCCAATCTGATAAGTAAAAAATGCTATCTTACTTTTATTGACACTGCAATCATTGGTGAGGTTGAGTATGTTTTAATATGCTTATTAGCACAAATTCCTTCTTTTGAGAATTGTCTCTTTATATCCTTTCTTCATTTTCTTATTTTGCTTCTTCTCTTTTTCATATTGATTTTCTAGCAGCTGTTTGTTATTACACGTATGAACCCTTTCCTGTTGTGTATATATGCTGCATATATTTTCTCCCCTTAGGTAACATTGTTTATAGTATAGAAATATTAACACTTTTGTAGTCATATGTGTTTAATCTTTTCTGTAATAGCTTCTGGCATTTATGCCATGGTATTTCTACCATAATTACAGTATTACAAAGATAACCAACATTATAAAAGATTCTCCTATATTTTCTTTCAGTCTTTTATAGTGTTTTATATTTAGATTATTAATCTATCTGGATTTTTTTCTGGAATGTGGACTAAGATAGTGTATTAATTATGCTTATAACTCAACAGAAGTCTTTTTTGCTAAGATAAGAATTCATTGTGTGTGTTCAGCAAGTAGACACCACAGGGAGACTCAGAGACCCAGGCTCCTTCCATCTTATTTCTACCCTCCTCTAAGACAGGGGTCAGCAAATTTCTGCCCACAGGCCACATCAAGCCCATTGCCTGTTTTTGTAAATAAAGTATTATTGGAACATAGCCATACCCATTTGTTTACACAGCGCTTATGGCTGCTTTCCCATAAAATAGCAGAAATGAGTAGTTATGATAGAGACCGTATGACTCACAAAGCCTAAAACATTTACTATATGGCCTTTTATAGGAAAAGTTTGCTGACTCCTGCTTTGAAGTCTCAAGGCCCTTAGTCTCCACATGGCAGACGGGGAGGAGAGATCATGCAGGAGGCTGTCCATGGGATGGGGGCAGTGGAGTACATAATGTTCATCTACACTCCACTGGTCAGAACTCAGTCTCCTCGCCTCACCTAACAAATTGGGAAGCTAGGAAATGTAAATTAGTTGTGCACCCAGGAGGAAAGGGAATGATTAGCCATTCTCTGCCAGGGTGTACCCTGCAATTATTTGTTTCTTTCTTCCTCTCTATTTTTAATGAGAATAGGCTAGATAACAGAAACAACCCTCTAAATCTCAGTTGTTTAGGACACAAAGGTTTATTTCCTGATCATACTACATGTCCACCAAGGCTCAGCAGGGATGGCGTCGCTCAGTGTCGTCATTCACTCCAGTCTAATGGAGCAGCCACCACCATGCACGTTGAAGCTGCAGTACGGGGAGGAAAAGAGAATGTGGTGACATGTGCACCAGCTCTTAACTGTTGCCCCAAAGTGATATTCATCACCTCCGTCCACCTTCCACTAGCTGAAGCACCTTGCAGGGCTATACTGTACTTCAGTCAAGTGGAGAAGTACAATCACACAGTGTGCTTTGAAAAGAAGAAGAACTGAAATATTTGTGAACAGCTCCAATGGAGAGCAACTCACACACACAGAACACAGTCATCCCTCCCTAAGAGAGATAACACAGATTTCATTCAGTCACTGCATCCAGTCAAAGTCCAGGATCCCTAGGTGGTAAACACCCTCCCCATCTAGTCTGAATATTGCCTAGTGATCTGGAACTTAGCAATTAAAATCACTCTCTGTCCCCACCACTTATTCAGGCATCAAAATTCTAATAAATTCACAATAGATCATGGCCTAAAACAGGCTTCCAGGATCTGAGCTACTTCATGAAATGTGAACTCTGCTCTGAATGACCATGCTGAGGAGCCAGGAGCCTGGCATGACGTAGGGGTGGAAATAAGGGAATGTGGCATTTTACAAAAATCAATACTACAAGAAAAGAGTCAGCCTTATTGAAGGATCTGGCTTACAATTAAATGCCTTGAATAAAGGGTGTAGATGACAATATGGAGGAAATCAGTAGACACAGATTAAAATATCTATATGGAAATGTTAGAAAATATAAACAAACATATTTGTTCATCCCTCAGAAAACGTTTGTTCTTGTGGTTTTTGTTTGCTGGAGAAAAAAACATTTACTTTTCTACTTAGTTTAGACAATAGTAAAATGAGATTAATGGATCATAATCATAGAGAATCATTTTGAACCACAGTGTTATACTAGCGTTAGATAGCTAAACTCCAGATCAAAATTTCACTGTAATTTTTCAAATAAACTTTCAATATCTGGTGAAAGCACCAGTATATATCTTTTGTAGTTGATGTCTTTGGTTTTTATATCTCCATGTAATAATAGGAATATAATTAATATGTTTTTAAAATCATTTATGCTTAATTCACCAAAATGCATTGTTAGTTATTTGATGTGCATGAAGCTTTTACATACGTTTCAATAAGCATTTTAAAATCCTCTCTCCCAGAAACAGTTTTCATTTTTTTCCAGAAAAAAAATTAAATTTGAACAGCAAAAGGTTCAATTTTGATTTGAAAATCACTATCTACAAAACTTTTAAAAGTCTGATTTCTTTTGCTGGGCCCCTCTGCTAACTGTTGAAAGACGTAATTGTTTTCTTCAGAATTACTTTATATCTGTCATGGGCAAGGCCTCCATTCCCAGCAGAGAATTAGTTTTAGTCTAGTTTGTGGTATAGTGGCTACTAGTGCGCTCCGATTTGCCATGTTTGTTTGTTTGTTTTTATCAATTCACTGCTTTAACATCTTTGCTCTCAATACACAGAGCAAGTTATTCTTATAGCCGCTACCTACAGTACTTAGCAGGAAACAGCCCTCAAATATGAAAGATCATATATGGGCTTCTGAAAACCCTTTCTTCCCTCTGGTCATATTCACTTCTTGAAAGCATTTTTCTATAGGGCTTCACTAAGCAAGTCAGATTTGGAGTCCTGGGAAGACTACGAAGTGGTAGCAGAAAGAAATGAAGATTGACTTCAATGTTACTCTAAAAGCTCTTCCTAGAAAAGCAGTATTTTATTATTCATTTTGGAGTTCGAATTATGAAGGAAACCTCCCAAAACTTAAATAAATTGTTTTTCCAGAGGACCTAAAAAGTGCATCAAATTCTAAGTCAAATTGCTACAAGTTACCTATTACACCTCAATTTATCGAGCAATAGGATGATGTTTGTCTTTTACATGTAGTATGGCTTTTAGAAGCAAGCTTTCTTACCTGTAGCACAGGTGGGGCCACACCATCTAGGTTCAAATCTTTCGTCCCTCACTCATTAGCTAAAAACCTCAGCAAGTTATTTAATCTCTCTGTGTCTAAGTTTCTTTATCTGTTAAGAAAAAAAAAAAGGACAAAAATAGTATCTATCTGAACGGGTTGTTGGCAGGATTAAGTGAGCTATTGCTTATACAGCACTAGCAAATGTTTGTTAAATAAATTATGTGATCTGCACACCAATCCAGGGTGACTATAAGGTAGCAAGAACAACCACTAGTCATATAAGAAAATGAGTTTCTTTCCTTTTAGCTCCTCTCTTCCTAACTACGGCTGGGCTTTGTCAACAGCGGCACGTTATGTTAGCAAATTTGAACTTTACCCGAAAGATGTTTGTATTTTATTTCAAATTATGAATTCCTGAACATCGGGTGATATATGATTCTGCTGTACACTCGGGGGCCCATTAGAGTCTGGAGCCTGAGAAGCATAAACTACTCTGGTCTGATATTTGTAAAGAGCTTTGACACCCAAGAAGCCGCTGAGAAACAGTTACTGGTATTGAGAAAAAGGGAAGCTAAGAAGTCACCCTTCAAAAAAAAAAAGCAAAGCTGAATTGGAGAGCTGCCTGCATTTCACTCTACTGCCTGTGGAAGAGGGTGTTATCTAAAGTGCTTCCATCATGAATAATGATTGAGAAACTGCCTAGCTCTCCCGACTACTGTACTCGCAGGCAGCAAGCAACCTAAGTGTCACTCGGTTACCACGCTCAGGTCAGACCCAGCAGGAGGCCAGCAGCGGAGGGGAGGGGGCCGAACGCCCCCGGGTAGCAACGTTTCCAAGGTCAGCCCCAGCCCCAGCACTTTTCCCGAGCCTGAGTTTTCAGGTCATTTCCGAATAGGCTCTCTTTGTTTACATTGTGAGCTTGGCTCATCCCCAGAAAGCATTACTACAATCTAAAAGGAGAAGCATCTTGCATTTGTAAACCGTGCCGGGGGAGCAAAGTTCATTTTCCTGGATAGGGGAGGACGATTCTCTTGCAACACGTGCTGGTGGTGACAAAATCTTTCAGTGACCCGGGGACTTTCAGTTAAGTGGAGATTTGGGGAAAAGCGAGAAGGTTGGTGTGGGGCAAGCAAGCGAAGTGCGGAAGCTGTACGGGGATTCTTCTAGAAAGTGGGGTGGGAAAGGAGCTAGGGAAGGCGTGTGGAGGGAAGGGATCTGTGTCAGAACGTGCGTGTGAGCGGATACAAAACCCGAGAGAGGCGTGAGCAGCGCTGTATGTGCGAGCGGGAGCGAGGGGCGCCGGCTCGGGGTGTGTGCGCCTGGTGAGTGACACTGAGGGGCGGGCTGGCCGGCGGGCCGGCGGGCGGGGGCAGCCTGCGAGGGGCGGGAGTGTCCCTGCGTGGAGCGGCCGAGCCGGAGTTGTGTCAGTGAAGGAATCCAGTCCGGGGGCCGAGCCGGCTGCGCCCTCCGCCGCGAGCGCCGGCAGCGCGGGGCGAGCTCCGGACGGCGCGCGGCCCAGGCAGCGGCTCCGGCTCGGCCAGCCCTCCGCGCCGCAGGGGCGCCACCGCCGCCGCCGCGCCTCCCCCGGCGAGCGCGCCCCGGGCCCGGGACAGAGCGGCCGGCGATCGGCACAGAGGTAAGCCTGCGATCCCCGCCGCCGCTGCCGCCCGGGACCCCCTCCGCGCCCGCCCGCCGGGCCGGGGACGCGGAGCGCGGGCGGAGGCGGCGGGCCTAAGCGGCCGGGACGGACACTCGGGCCGGCGGCGCGTTCCGCAGTCCGGCCGCCCTGCCCCCGCTGCCTCCCGGGGCGCTGGGTGTGGCCCGCGCTCGGCGCCGACGCGGACTGGCGGCGCGGACCGGACGCGGAGGTCGCCGTCCTTCCTTTCTTTGGCCGGCGCGGGCGAGCGGGAGGAGGCGGTGGCTCGGACGCACATTTGCGCGCCCTGGGCGAGCGTGTGGCTGCGGCGCTCCGACGTGGACCCGCCCGCCCCGGATCTGAATCGCCCGCGGCCGCGGTCCCGCTCCTGCCGTGCTCCCGCGCGGGCGCCCCATCCAGTCTCAGACCCGAGTGAGCCCCACCGCCGCCCGCCGCCCTCTGGCTCCGAGCGGCGAAGCTGCCCGCCCGCGTCAGCCGGGACCATCCCGCCCTCAGCTCCCGGCCGGGTGCGGGGCCGCGCGCCCCGGAAACCCGCACCCCTCGGCGTCCCGTCCCCGGCCTCCGGGCGTTCGCGTACACGCTGCCATGCCAGGCGCGGGTGACAGGAGTAGACGCCGAGCGCCCCGGCCGCGGGACGAAGTGGTCGTGCCGCCGCATCTGGGCGGGTGGACCGCGGAGTCCGCGGGCGGCGGACAGGAGCCGAAGCCTGGGCTGTTTCGGAGGCGCGGAGAGGGTTCTTCCCGCTCTCCGGACACGCTTGACTTTGCGTGTCTGGGAAGCCTGCCCTGCTCGCTCGCACTGTGCTCCGCGTGCACGCCTTCCGCAGACGCAGGGGGTGAAGGGCCGGCAGTCTGCTTGGACGGGGATGCGAGCGCAACCCCCCATCGTCGCGAGTGGAGGGTTTCCAGTTATGCGGGTGGGGTGGGGAGCTGGGTGTGTGTGTGTTTGTGAACTTCATGAGCTTTTCAGTTTTCAGCAATCCTGGTTTTAGCGGATGTCAAGGTTTTGGAAACCTGACGCTTTCATTAAAGATTCTGTACAGCGTTTTCCTTTGAGTTTATTACATGGCTTGCAGCTTAAGAACTAGTGGAAAACCATTCAGCTTAAAACATCGCTTCTTTCCTCACATAAAATGTTATGTGTAATATTTTCATCTGCTTATTTAAAAAATCAAAATATTTACCAGCCACCCTCACAAACCCATAGACTTTAAGGAAAAATGACTCCGAAATTTTAGAATATGTACAAAGTGGTTTTATGCTAGTATTTGAAAGAGTAAGGTGTTGTGACATTTATAGCACCATTTTAATTTGTCTTAAGGAAACGATTCATTGCCACTCTGAGTTTGTTTTCCAGAGATTAAGCAGATGTGTGATATGGCAGGGAAAAGAAAGGACAGGAAGTCAAAATCGCTTCATTTTGAAAACGAGACTATTCAAGTAACAAAACCAATTATTTTGAAAGACACTGAAAATAAAGTACAAAGTTGCCTTATGGATAAAGTATTTTGTAGGCCTTATGAAATTGTGTTACTCAACCAGAAAGCAATGTGTTGTTAGATGGGAACAGTTTTATCTAGTAACTGTGTTTAAAAATATCTGTGTATGATAATATTTGTTGGATTTTAAATGGGGAAAAATCAACTTTGGGAATGATCTTCTATTTGGACAAGGCAAATACTGCAGTCTCTAATTAGAGTTTTGGAATAAACTCAAGCTGTGTTAAAACCTATTTTATGAAGGAGCAGAACAGAAAACATGTCAAATTCTGTATGTGTGGCTTTAAATACACACACACACACACACACACATACACACACACTGGCACAAACTAGAGACTAGCCTCAAAAGATAATTTGCATAAAAATACAATCACTTGAATGCAGAGAATATTTAAGAGGTTAGTAAAAACTGAACATCTGGGAAAGGAGTGTATTAATTGGCAATTCTCTTTCATTAATCCTTGAAAATATTAAATGATTTCCTAAGAATCAACTTAGTTTAATGTGCTCATTTACACAGGCAAAATAATCAAGACTCCCTTTGTATTCATTGTGTTTTAGGGAGCCTCCCTCATGAAAATCTTCAGTTGATAGTTTCTCTGCTTGCACTGATTTTCAAGAAGCCATTGTGAAGCGAGGTTATCTACGGGCTTGTGAAGCTGCTCTGCCACACCAGTAATGATCAGGGAGAGAAAATTCTTAGGCTGCACCATTGCAGTCTTTGAAGCGCTGCCAATCTGCAGCATCTTATAGATTGCCTTTGCCATGTAAATGATAACACTTTCCATCAGATGTTAAGCTTTAGAAATATGTCACTTTCGGTCCTAATTTTTATCAGTTTCTCAGTCTGTGATCAGAAAATTGTGCTGACGTTCACGGTGAATGATTCATTAATGGTTGTATGTTGGAGGTGCATAGGTGGTCTCCATTCTGTTACCTTTATAGAGCTTTAATCAGTATCTTATGAGGTGAGCCACCATAAGAACTTCTGGTTACAGTTTTGATAAGGTGAAGGAAGTTGAGGTTGCTCATGGCAAGATGTTGGTTGCTACCACCTGTCTTACCATGTGACACGAGTGGAGTGTGTTTTGTATGCATTTGACAGGTACTGCTCAGACACTGCTCCATAGTGCTTCTTTCTTACTCATCTTCTGTAGCTCTTTTACTGTTATGTGACTATGGTAATTAAATCATATATTCGTCATAATTTCTGTACACAGAACAGTAGCTTTTACAAGCATGACACAGGACATGCAGGTAGATATATAAACAGATATAAGTGGGTCTATTTATTGATCTCCGAATGGTTGTACATAATTCAGCTAATGAATTCATTCCATCACTGTTCCACCTTAGAGTGGAACCCTACACAATTAAAACTCACACAGTTAAAACATGATTTTTACGATACAGTTAAAAACCCAGTAACATAATTATAGAAGAAAAACAAACCTTTCCTTTTTTTCCCTTTTTTGAAGTAGTCTGCTATGAAGGTGTTATTTCCTTAACACATCAAAATGGCTAATTTGGAATTGTGATGCTTGTTATGTAAATAGACCATATGTTGAATTTCTACAGAAGTTTATTCGTTCAGTGTTGTGGTAATGGTTAGGAGCCCCTAAGTACCACAGCTGAGAAAAATAGTCTGTGAAGATGTATTTCTTTCTCCTATTTATGTCGTTTTTTATTATTTTTATTTAGTAGCTAGTATGTTTATTTTCTAATAAAAATTCTTAAATGTGATGTTATCTGTCCTTAAACATCATACAGATCTTTATCTCTAGTACTGATCAAACTCCATTCCCATTTATCCACTTGCTTAATTAATAGACTGTTCATGGTGAACGTCCTGCTGTCAGGGTAAAGGCTACATGCCTGATAACAAACCTTTCATATTCTGTGCTAAACTTATTCCTTTTATGATGAAAAGACTTTCCTTTTCTTGCTACTTTTAGCATTCTCTTCATCACCCAGACTGGAGATCTAGGAACCATCCCTGACCAGTCTCTCTCTTACTCCCACTGTGAAACTGGGCAACAAGTCCTGTTAACTCTTCCTTTGTAAGTTTCTCTGAGCCAGTCCCTGCCTTTCCTTTTCATTCTTCACTCTCCCTCTTAGATCCCAGGCCCTCGGCCATCACTGTTCCCTAGGATGGTAATAGTGTGCATTTGGTCTCTCTGTAATTGAGTTTCCCCATTCTGCACACTTCCACCGCATCAGCCTTCCTAAAACTCTTCTCCTTAGAGCTCTTCTCCAAGCATTGTCTCTCAGAAATGCTGTGTTGAACTCCAGTTTCTCTGATTCTAAAGCTAGTGCTCTCTGCACTCGTGCAAATACTTTCTGTGGCCTCCCCCATTGCCCAATCTCTCAACCTGGTTTTAATGTAACTCAAGGTCTTGCCCCAGATTAACTCGCCAAGTTTATTTTCTGCTTCTTTCCAACGTGAGCCTTCTGTTTCTACTAGTTGGATCTCGCTGCTCTTCTAAAATGACATGCTCATTTTCACTTGTACCCTTTTGTTCATGCTCTGCCTTTTAGAAAGCCTTTTCCTTTTTTCTCTGACCTAACCACATTCTTGAAGTTCAAGTCTGCCTGCCCTGATCGTGTTACTCTCATTGGTTTCTTCTGCCCTTTTGTCTGCATGGTTCCTTTAGACCATCAGACTCTCTTACACTGTTGTATGCATCATTCTTGCTTTCCCAGCTAGGTTGTGAGTTCCTTGAGGGCACTGGTGTACCTTATATTCTATCTTTGAACCCTCAACAGGCCCTTGGTCATAGCAAGCACTTGATAAATATACTTGTAAAATGAATAACCTATAAGGGTGAATTTTTTTTAAATGATGGGCTTCAATATCGACTCTGTACCACTCACCATTGGATCCCCAGGGCCTAGCTCACAGCCTGACACCTAGTCATGACCTCAATAAATATTTGTTAGCATAGAAATTAATGTTGACATTGGATAGAAGGGACAAGCATTTGAAGGAGGCATCTGTCAAGGAGTTTTTTCCCATTTTTCCTCAGTGGCTCTAATCAGCTTCTCCATTCATCAGCTGTGAGAATTCTGAGGACTCGGCATTTCCCAGAGTTGAGATAATGATGGAGCCTGGCAGTTGTGAGTTGGAATTAAGAAGCCTGTAGTTATTTTAAGGTGGTGTGATGGATCCCAGTAGTGAGCAAAAATAAAAGCATTCAGGCTTTATGCCAGTATTTCATACATAAAACAATTAGGCTAAAGTTATCAGTTATGTAAAAGTTTAGTTACTCGGCCCTAAAATTTCAGACCGGATTGCAGGACTGCTTAACCTTTTCATTTAAAGGCATCCTTGTAAACTAAAAAAAAATTAATGTAGGGGATCCACCTGAAGGTGAAAGGTTATGTAGGGAAGAGTCTGCCACATTGTATTCAGGACAAAATCTAATTGCTTAGTAAGACTTGCTTTGTACAAGGCACAGTTTCCGCTGGGAAGAAGTTTATAATCTAACGAGAGAAATAACAAATAAATCCCAGAAACAAAGGTCTAAGAGCTCACAAGAGAAAATTTCCGTCTGTTGGGGGGTGAAGAGTCCTAGAGTGACAGTTTTTGAGCTGATTATTGGAAGAATTTGGATAAGATTCCAATAGCTATTATTGGGATTATAAGGATGGGGAAGGGGAACAGGGGTGAATTCCATGGTTTTTGACTCTAGCATCAATACTCTTACACTGCCACTGCTTCTAAACTGAAACCCAGCTAGGACTGCCCAGGTCATTGGTGGTCTGCAGTGTTCAATAATGGAACCTAAAGGATATACAGATACTTGGAATAATTACGTGGGTGCCAAGTGCTGAACTGACTATGACATACAGCGCAAAATAAATCTTGGAAGCAATATAACCAGTGTGTTCCTGGGTAGCATCCAGCTCACTTAGAAGGCTCACAAAGGCCTCTTGCATTATGGAAATGCCATTGGAGGTTGACACTTTCACAGTAACATAAATAACGAGAGGTCTTTCCCAGCTTGTGTCCCCAAGCAGCCGTCTGTGGGATACTCTGCCCAGTGCACCTAGCAGAGCTGAGTAAGGCAGTAAACATACCGTTAATATAGAACCCTCATTTTGGTTCTGTGGAACTACCCCGATGGACCATAAAACTAGGACCAGTGGGTACAAGTTCCAGGAAGATAGATGTGGGGTCGATATAAGGAAGATTGCCCTGTAATGGATCGTGTTATTTCAGGAGGTTAGATGTATGTAAGCATAGT
>CAUYRT010001119.1:0-12405 GCA_963574885.1 Lepilemur ruficaudatus
AAAAGCTTTTGGTTTATTAAACATATATCCTTTCTTTCCAAGAATCTGCCAATGTGCAGTTGTACAAAAAAAAAAAAAAAAAAAAAAAAAAAAGCAAGAATGGGCTCTGCTTTCTGGGAGTTAGGACATGACAGTACACCAAAGAGGCACACAGGATTGCATAAGCAAAGTGTTCTAAAGGTGGCTTTGGCCAAACATGCTACAGAAGAGATAAGTCATCAGAGAAGGCCTCTTGGAAAGGGAGATTCTTGTCCTGATCACCAAAAGAAATAGAGACAGAGAAGAAGGAAGAAGGTTTCCTTGGGCTAGAGAATGGTACAAGGGAAGGCAAGGAGGCTGGAATACCCCTGAGATGACTAGGAATATTCTGGATATCTGTTGGTGTGTAGCAAACTACCTCAAAACTTAGTGATTTAAAACACATATTTTATTTTGCTCACAATTTTTATGTCTCAGTAATTCAGGAAGGGCTCAGTTGGCTGATTCATCTCTGATCTACAAGGCATCAGCTGGGACTGGGGTTCATTTCCTAGATGTCTTGGGAGTTTGGTGCAACTCATAAGTTTGGTGCTTGAAGTCTGTGGTCTGTTTCTCTCTCTCTCTCTCTCTCTCTCTCTCTCTCTCTCTCTCTCTCCCCCCAGCATGTCTTAGACCTCTCACAGCATGGCAGCCTCAGGATAGGAGGATTTCTTACAAGGCAGCTTAGGGTTCCAACAGGTGTCCCGAGGGGCACAGGCAGAAGTTGCACGGTTTCCTATGACCTAACATGGGAAGACTCAAACGTCACGTCTACCACGTTCTAGTGTTCAAGCAGGTCATGAAGGCCAGCCTATATTCAAGAGAATGGCAATTAGACTCCATCTCTCACTGGGAAAAACAGCAAAAAATATGTTGCCAACTTTAATCAACCTCAGGGAGCAATGAATACAGCAGAACGATTTAAGGAAATGGTCAGTGCCAGAGAGCAGGGATGACCATCAGAGGATGAGTGTGGGGGCCTTTGAAGGTGAAGTTGACAGACTAGGACACTGAAAGAGCAGCACCCCTTTCTCCTGGCACAATCTCTCTTGTGGAACTACACTCAGATGACAGAGAACACCACGATCTCCTAGAGTTCCCAGGCATTAGACTAGGTAAATGAAGGAGACTGAAATTTCCCATCTGAATCTCTCTAACAGGAGACTCTAATCTAGGCATATTTGGTACTGAAGAACAGAAACTCATCCGAGCCAGCTCAACAAAAACAAGGACCTATTCAAAAGCACCACAGGCAAGTATAAGAGCATCCGAGGACAAGGGTAGGGAAGCTGGGTCACAGGAAGTCTGACAAGTCTGACACTGCAAACCCCAGAGCCAGGGTTACTTTCGGTTCCTGGCAGGGGCTGAGGTCTGTCATCTCTTTGCCGGCTTTGATCTCTTGCTGGTCTCCACAGATAAGCTTTCTCCACTGACTCATCAGAGCACACATGGTCGAAAATGGCTGCACCAGGCCTGTGTGGCCTTTGATTCCAAGCACCCAACATTGTCTGATTACAGATTGGGTGTCTCTTAACTTGAATTTGTGAAAGGAAGCATCTAGTTGGATTAGACCAATCTATGGACTGGTTCCTTTTGAGTGAAATGTCCACTTTTGGTATATTCAGCGATGGCTGCAAAGCAGGTTTGGATGTGTAAAGACAAGTAACACAAAAGCATTGTCACCCAGCTCCCCTCCCACCATCAGTGAGAGTGTATAAGTGGGGAGCAATTCAAGAGAGAAGGCGTAGGATGGCTAAACGAAAAGCAAGAATGACCAGGTGGAAAACATGTCAGCCTGGGGCTGGGGACTGGGGTAAGAACAGAACAGGCTGGTTCCCGAGCCACTCTTCACATTCCAATCCCTTTCCTGATGGAGTCAGACCCATTTCCTGCTGGACTTATCCTGGCAGCCTGGATGTTCAAAGCAGTAAAGCAATGGACAGAATAGACAATGTCAAAGAAAGTCCTTTCTTGTCTGGCTCTCACAGAGAATGCTAACGCTTACAGTAGCATTTGTGGATATCTTCCTACGTCATTCTCCAGCATACATATCCACACCCAAGTCATAAGGGAAAGACTGATGGCATAAGTGTAAGTGCTTTAATAATTCAATGAAAATTACTCATTTTTAAAAAAATGAGTGAGAAAACAAATCCCTGTTGGAGAAAATTATTAATTGTACTTCGTACTGTCGTAGAAAAATGTGAATCAGTATTTTTCTTTTTCCTAATTAGCAGACATAAATCAGGATAAGTTTTAAACTGATGAGAGCTCTTTCAATGCCAGAGAAAGATATTGACCTTCTTGTGGTAAAAGTAAGTATAAAGTACATTAAAATCACCATTTTCGCAGTAATCAAGTTTACCTCTACAATAACTTTGGACTATGACACTCCTTCAGAAATGCTGTCTGCTCAAAATTCTCCAAACAGCAGCACTGAATGGAATTCTGCTGGGGTAGAAGAATCACGGCCAGGCAGTCAAAATCAATTTGTTCCTGTGATTGACATCAGGGCCTGTGTGTCAGCCAAGCTCTCTCATACCATCTGTGCTCTGATTATGATCAATAGGTATTTGCGATATGCCCAGGAAATGTACAGTTTGATTACTTGTACATGGAAGAGGAGATGAAAAAAATAGTCTCAACCTGGAGCCTCCTGATGTGGATGTAGAAGCTGGTTGATGAATTATTAGAATATAGAGTTTGCACTGATAAACTTTTGAACTTTCATTGAACTTGTAGATTAAGAATAGGCAGTTTTTCCAGGAGGAAAATTCACCAGACAACCAACAATTTTTCTTTCACATATTTAAGCAAGATGTTCGATCTGGTAAGGAAATAATAGTAATTTATGTCTTTGATAATTGAGAAGGATTATAGTTCTATACACAGAAAAAGCAACCATCACCCGGGCCCTGTGAGTCACAAAGCCATTAAAGAAGAAGCTTCCAGCTTAAAAGCAGATGAAACCTCCGGATTTGGAGGGTGATGTTCTCTAAGAGGGAGTTAAGACAGGGGAGAGAAATCCCCATGTACTTGAAAAATTAGGGCCCCCTCTCTGCCTTCCTTCCAAACAACCATAATGGCACTTTTCAGATTCAGCCTGGTAACCCATGCTAAAAGAAAATCACGCATGCACAGAACCATTTCTCTTCGTGCACACGGATCCTTTTCATACACGGCCGTGTCCACACATTCACAAACTGACCTTCAGTGGGAGCAATGAAGCTGCTTTCTTCAATCTGCAGAGACCCATCATTCTCAGAACACCCTTGCCCTGTAATCTGTAGGAACAGCCTGGAGCAGATTAAAGGTTAAGAAGGAAGATTGTTGATCAGCTGGAAACCTGTGTTTGGTACATTCAGCTAACTTCAAGAAATTATTTTACTGATGAAATAGCATCAACTGAGATCAGGTTCCTGAGAGATGGGAATTATTAATTTTGCTGCCAGGACACTGAACAGCTTGTATTAAAAATACACACTGGCTTGTGGCTCTTTGGCCTGATTGGTACAATGCACCAGAGATTTCAACTAAATGCTGAGCACTCTGCAGTTTAGTTGCCCTTATTCATGATAAATCCTATCCCTTTCCTTCCAAGATCTCTTCGCTACAATGCTTTTGCTTCCCTAGAATTTAATGTGTGTCAATCCTACCATTATTTTTAAGCATGCACTTGGCTAGATACTCAAAATGAGAGGACATGATCTTATTACAATTGGAATGGAGACAAATGCAAGTTTTCTTAGGTAATGGGGATTAGGTGTTATAAGAACATATGACCTGGTAGAGGAAAGTCATCGTAAACTTGGACAGGTCTAGGAATCCCTTATTCTCTCCATTTCTCTCTTCCTCTCATGACAGCTCTACCACAGCTGCATGTTTGCACCTACCAACTTGGCTCACTCAAAGTTTCCCGTAACTATAGTTTGCACATGACCTCTCATGACCTTGACTCTATCTCCCAGTGTTGAGTTTTAGCAATCACTGCTAACTGTCTGATTTGAATTCTAAAATGTGAGCAGAGAATTTTATTGTCCCCACTCACATTTTACATGGCCACACTCTGGGTTACAGGCCAGCCACTAGATGAACTGCTCTAGTGTTGACTGCCCCACCATGGATCCATCCCCTATAGCCAAAAGGACCAGGTCAAGGGATAGAAATACAGCTGCCCTTTCATCAGAGCAGTTTGATTCATAAAGGGCTTAGAGGTATCCTGAGGATGGGCCTGCCTGGTGCTAGGATAATGGGGGAAGGTTCTGTGGAGGAGGTGTCATTTGGGATGACCATAAAAAGGATTCCACTTATGGGCAGGCAAAGATGGAGTAAAAGTGGAAATAACAGCACAGGCAAAAGCCAGAAATAGGAAGCAGGGGGTATATTTGTGAGTATTTTGGTCTGGCTAGAGCAGTACCTCCCAAATTTTCTGTGCATGTGGACCACTTGGGGATCTTACTAAAATGCAGAGTCCTACTCAATGGGTCCGAGACTCTGCATCACTGATAAGTTCCCAGGAGAGTCTGATGTGCTGGTACACTCTTTGAGCAGCAGGGCTGGAACAAAGAGCATGCCAAAGCCGTGAATGCCAGGCTAAGAAAGTGGTACTTACTCCACCTCGGTGAGTAATAAGGAGCCTTGAAGGATTTGGGAGAAGGATGATATAATCAGAGCAGTGGTAAAGGACAATTGGTTTGGCAATGCTTTGTGGGATAAATCAGAAGACAACTGGAGCATCAGCTATTTAGCAATTGTAAAGGCCAGGAAAGAGGTAATAGGACTAAATCAGAACAACCACAGTAGAGGGGAAAAGAAGGCTACATAAGATGAGATATGTGGCCAATTGAGCATGCCCTTCTCACTGTCCTCCCCAGTCTTGTCTTAGCTGACAAGAGAAGCAGCTTCCTCAGGCATCATCTGGTGGCATCTTTGTAAGTCCTTTCCAGGGTATCTACTTTTCATTTCAAATCACATCTAAAGATACATCCTCTCTTTTACCTCTAACCCTTAATTTCATTCTCTCTGCCTAACTGCATTTTCTATTGTGTGCAACTTGCTGCATGATTTAACTATATTATAACCATGTAACTATGTTATTTAGCTATTACTTCATTGTGTACCAGTAACCAAATTCAGTAACTGTATTTGTTCTGCTGAGGAGTTTTGTGGGAAGCATATCTGAAGGGCACTAGGCAATGAAGTAAAGTCTATTACCGCTTTATCACCACCAGGAAAATGATCTGTTTGTTTGCAGTTCACTGAAGTACATAGCTAAAGAAATTGAAAGAGAGCTTGGGGAGCATCTGAGTGAAGTCCAGATATGGAGATGGATGGATAGTCTACGTACTATGCTGTGGTTTGAGATCCCAAAAAATGGCTATGACAATCTGCAGCAGAGAAGTTTCCAAATCACCGTGTGGACAGGGAAAGACAGACCCTACATTGGAATGCAGAGCCTCTGTTATTACCCGGCTTACATGGTTCCTACTATACATTTAAAGCCAAACAAAAGATAAGCTTAGTGTTAAATACAAATTCCAACTGAAATTTTCTTAAGGCTAAAAGTGTCATAATATGCTGAGATTGTGGATATAAATGAAGAAATCTGTGCTTACCTATAGGATTATTCGTGCCATTTTGGGGTCGAACTCTACATGTTAAACTTTGGTTTTATAAGCCCCCTGTGCATTAAGTAATGTATACACCAAGCAGGACTTTAAGTACAATCCGTTTTCTCCTAATAGGATGGGATTTTGCACACACGTATACTTACAGCTCAAAAACCAACAGTTGTCACTGATAAAAATAGCAATAAAACAACATCAATTTGTCCTGAAGAAAGAAAGAATGAAAGAAAAAAAGAAAAGAAACAAGAAAAGAGAAGAGGAAAGGAGAGGAGAGGAGAGGAGAGGAGAGGAGAGGAGAGGAGAGGAGAGGAGAGGAGAGGAGAAGGGGAGGGGAGGGGAGGGGAGGGGAGGGGAGGGAAGGGAAGGGAAGGGAAGGGAAGGGAAGGGAAGGGAAGGGAAGGGAAGGGAAGGGAAGGGAAGGGAAGGGACTGCCCAGCTCTGGGGGCTAGAGCTATTTTGATTACACAAGAACATACTCGGAGTCAGGAGCACAATGGAGGAAATATTCCCAAAGGAAATCAAGATTAAGATGCACACTTTGGCCTCTTCCTATAAGCACCAACCTCCCAGGCCCACAGGTCATTTTGTTTGACAACGTCACATCGATTCACATTTCACAGTGTGCTCTTAACTTCAGAATCTTAATGTGCTGGTTAGAATTAACTGTATCTTTGGAGCAGAGTCTGATCTTGACCATGTTCTTCTTTGGAGAGACTTCCTGGTTGGTTGGAGGCACTGGCAAGATGCCTTGTTATTCTGGGAAATGGGAACCCAGGAAGAAATAAATATACCCCTACACACATACAAATACATTACACATGCATGTGTGTATAAAACTGAACGTGTGGTCCTTGTGGCAGGACACTGGGAAACTGTGTTTTGAAGGGAATATGGATTTAGGAAGAGGGTTCCAGGTTCAATAAAAAATGATGGAGTGAGACTTGCTGTATTTGGTGAAGGCAATACTAATGGGTCAAATCCCTGTGCCCATTATAGCTGTAAAGTGTAGTTCAGGCCACAGGAAGCTGCAGAGAAGAAAGAGAAAATGCTTCAGGAGAGTGGTGTGAACCTGTGTGAGTCAGTGGGCAGGGGAAAGGAACCAAGATATTGCCAAGCCCATATCCACCCTTGGCTGCACTCCATGTTGGGGCAGAGGATTCTGGACACATTTCTGAGTGTCCCAATGGGACAAGGCATTGAGACTTCCTGTAGGAGGCTGAGCACCACCTGGCACTTCCATGCCCAGGTTGCATGGAACCTCCTCAGCAGTGTCACCCTCTAGGCCAGTTACCATCAAACCTACTCCTCAGTCCCAACATGACCCACAAACACCCTCTGCCCACACAAGGGACAGGAGGGCTGAGATTTAGCAGCCCAAGTACAGATGCCAATTAGAGTATTTTTGTTTTGAAAATGATAATGAAAACTCCCTGAGGACAAAAGTTATATTTAATCTGCAAATATGTCTTGAGAAGGATCTTTGAAAAAATGACTCTAAAATAATAATAACAATGATAAAGACACATGCATTTTAGTGGGGTGAAAATTAGGGGCATCATTATGAAGAGCTGTGGGCGTTTAGGAGAAACCCTTATCCAGTAGACGGTGCTGAGCTGGTGGAGAGAAGATTTGGAGACAATCCTCCCAACACACCAGCGGAAGAGTCCATGTGGAAGAGGCTCAGCAGAAAAGGTCCTTGGGCAGGGGGACGGGACAGCACCAGAATGGCTGAGCTGGACATGCTTCACTGCAGAGGCAGCCGTTTTCCCCAGAAGCCAGCATGGGCCAAAACCTGGCTGCCAAATAGGTTTCTAGAGGTCCTTACCCTTCTAGAGACCAAAAGGCCAAGTGTAGAGACTCTGCTGGATAGATGTGGAAGATGCTGTGGACCAGATTGCTCAACCTCCACCCCAAACTTCTCCAGGGAACCATCCTATATTGTAGACACTGGAAAATGAAAAACTATTAAGTAACTTTCTCTTCTTCCTTTGCAGGTAGGCTCTCAGATGGGATTGGGTTCCACCAATCAGATGCACTTGCAAGAGACCTCAGTTTGGAGCCCAGGTAGGTGGGCTGGGAGGCACAGCATGAGGTCTTTACTTTGCTAGCCTGGATCATGGAGGGGCAGGAGGCTCTGCTGGGGACAGCTGGGGATGCAGTTTTCCTCCATCACATCAGATGGACTCATTCTGGGAGCTGGAATTATTTCTGGAAGCTCCATCTAGAGCCTGCTTGTCCAGCCCTCCCAAAATGTTTGCAGACCAACTAATACCTGATTATTAATACCCTCCTGTTTCAACAAGTTGGAGTGATTTCTGTGAATCAGCACAGGCGGTGGCCAGCCTCGCATATCTGACACTCAAAATTGATCATTTCTTTAACACTCATCCTCTATGTGACAAAATTATTTTCAGTGATAATCATATAATAATCATTAATTATTATTACTCTCATGATTCAGTCATTAGCTTTAAAACAATAATTTAAACAGAATAAATTTCAATTTTCAAGCCATTATTCAAATTCAGTCAAATATTTCATGTATGAATTAAAATTTGCATTCACTAAATTTTAAACACGAATTAAAATTCCAAGTGGTCACGTAGAATGATGGAATTGAATTAACTCAGGTTTCGTGCCTTAGCTTTGCAATCGCTGTGCTATCATCCTCTATTGATTGTTTAAACGCAGGCACACCCCGTACCGCGGAGGCTGGAGACACTAACTGTGCCTGAAGCCAGCTTGAACCTTCTTGAATTGTTCTTTCTCACTGGAAATTCTCGTAATTAACTTTCACATCGAATATGCTTATTAAAGAATAAGTAATTATATATGCTAATGTGGAGCATATGTGTATACATACACATACGTGTGTGTGCACGTGCACATGCACGTGCGAATTATACAATTAAAATTCAACAGTCACCGCAACAATTGTTCAGAACCTAGACCAACAAAAGATTTGGGGGGAGGATTATTTTATCACTGACATTGTTTAGAATTGCTGGCCTGGGGATAGTAAAAAGCAGACTGACTTACAGTCAATTTTATTATTGGTTTTAAATTCTCTGCAGACAACGCAGCCAGTGCTGTGCGCGCACCACGGAGGACGCGCCGCTGTCCCAGCATGGCAGGTGCAGCTGAGCCCAGGGCTGAGGGCTCCAGAGGGGCCCGGGGCCTGAGGGAAGGAGGGAGGGAGCCAGAGACCCCAGCGCCCCCCCCTCAGGGACCTCCTGCACACCGCCCGCCCGTGAGACTCCGCCTGAGACTTTCGTGACTCCCCAGGTCCCCAAATACTGCTGAGACATAAAGTCCCTTCTCAGATCGCCTTTGGTGATGAGAAACCGAGAGCCCAAGACTGCTGAAACCCTGGTGCCGGGTTCTCAGTAGTGAGGTGACTCACCAGCCCGCGTGATGGAAATGTGCGCTTCAGCACAATCAAAAATCATTTCATGTCCTGAGCCCTTGTGGACACACACAAATAGATAAAATCCATAAACGTTAACTCTATCAATGTCAAAATTCCACTTTAACCTACACCCTGAAATCCCCTGCTTTGCCCAGTAGATGAGCCGCGCACTGGTGTCTTCAGGGGACAGAAGACAGGGAGAGCAAAGGCTCTGGCAGCGCACGCAGCCTGCGCTAGGCGGTGACCCAGGGCGCTGTCTTTAATGAGAAAGGCTTCTCTCTCTTCCCCTCCAAGTGGTGGCTGCCCTGAGAGACATCTAAAGTTCTCTGAGGGCAGAGACCAAGCTTATAGCCTGGTCTGTCCCCCAAGGTCCCCAGCGGTACAACTCTGATGAAAGGCTAATTTTCTCATTCCGAGGAGAGCTGAGCTTGTCTTTTCTCCTCTGGATGAGGGGTGCAGACTCAGAGAAGATGGCTAAAAACACAAGCCCATTTTAATGCTGGCTCCCGAGACCGCATGGGCATCCAGTGGCAAATACCTCCCTAGACAAAAAGGAAAGCAGCTACTCACCACCCCAGGAGGGAGGATGCTGAGCACTAGTGGACAACATGCAGGTGGGCAGCACCCAATACCCAGGGACCCTCAGGAAGCTGTGAGCTTTCTCCTCCAGGCAGCAGTGGGCCAGACGTACATCAGCAGGTCCCAAAGACTTGGCCACAGCAGTAAGGGCTGCATGCCAGCCAGCTTTCTTGCCTGGCACTGCCAGCACCCCATCCCGCAGGACCAATGGATGCTCTCCTCCCCTACATGGAACAGCCAGGCAGGAGGGGCAGGGCAGTCTAGCCAAGTGGCTCATGCCTAGGTGTCTGGGAACAGGCAGGCATGCCTTTCAAATATAGCATTGGCACCAAAACTCAAATTGCTGTATTACGGTCAAATAGTGTCAGCCAGCCTTATATCTAAGGCCTGCAGGGCTTAATTACTCCAGGAACAGCCTGGTGGCCAGACAAAGAAAGGCTTGTTACAAAGTTCTCTTTGTTGAAAGGGCCTTTGTCCAGCAAGGGGATTGCTCCGGGCACCCCTTTCCGGCCACCAGCCCAGCTCAGGGAAGTAATGCAAGCCCAGCTACCCCTCCAGTGTTTCAGAAGACCTGTGCTTGAGTCCCGGCTGGCTCAGGTTTGCTGGCTGTGGGATCCAGAGTAGGTCACACATCCTTCCCAAGCCCAGTGTCCTTACCTGGGAAATGGAGATCATGGATATAAATTTCACCCTCTTTTGCCCAGGCCCCCAGGGCTGCCGGAGGCACTGAGCACCCCTCCTCCAGCACAGCCAGTAGTGTGTACACCCTACTGTGGCGGGCAGAATTCAGTGTGCCTTTAACTGTGCCCCCACCCTCTGCTGTCCCACATGTAACAAACACACATGTAAGAAGAGAAGGCATACGTTTGTAGTGGCTATTTCTCCTCTTTTCTACCCAGGATCCAAGCAACCTCCCTGTCTGGGACGAGGGGCAGAAGCTCACTTCCCCCAGGAAAGCCGAGAAGGATGGCTGTTGCCTCCTCACACTCCCTAGAAAAAGCAGCAGGTGCCCCAGGCTCGGCCAAGCCAAGCTCACCCTGCATTCTGGAGCTCAAGGTCGTGAGACTCGGGGAGGATGGAGAGTCCTGTCCCCAGCAACTGGCAAGAGTAGGTACTCAAAAAATACTTGTTGAATGAGTGAATGAATGAATGAATGCACTATTTGTACAGGGCAGGTGTGGGGAGAAGCACCTTTAAATGCTATTAGAGCGCATTACGGGTTAGTCATATTTCTTAAAGCTGTTGTTTTCTTTCCTCTATTTTCATCATTTTGCATGACAGTTTTATTCATTTTCCTGAGGGGAAAAATATGTTTTTCTTACCCCAAACCACTGGTAGGAGACCCAACTCCCCCTGATATTTCTGTCCCCTCTCCAGAGGCCTAAGTTGCAACCACGCAGGGCAATAAGGGCAAGGAGCGTTCGCTTCCCCTGCCAAGTGGAAATGCTCTGCTGAAGCAATCCGTTCAGGAGCCTGGCTCTGCTACCCGAGTAAACACTGCCTTCCTGTGGGCAGCCGGCGCCGAGTGACCTTCACAGCCCCTTGGCTGGAGCCTTGGAGCAGGAGAGTCTGTCTGGGGCAATAAAGCGTCACTAGGTGCCCAGGCCAAGCCAAAGGCCTTCCTGCCCTCCCCTGTCCCCCTCCGGTTGTCATCTCTCCCACTTACTCACCCAGGCTTTGTCACCAGGCCACATACACCGCAGGGTCTAAACAATGGCAACTTCACTAGCCAGCAGGAGTTCAAAGGGGTCGGCCGCCCCATCAGATTGGCATTCAGCTGAGGCCGCCACCAGCTTAGCAAGTGGGATCCCGTCCCACCTCTGAGTGACTAAGCAGGGAAGTGGAGGAGTCAGCACTCTGCAGGAGTCTGGAGGTCAGGTCGGCTGCAGGCTGGACCTGGACTCTGGCAGCAGGAAAGGAAAGAGGATATTACCCAGCCAGGTGAGCTGTGAGGAAATGAAATCCGCTGCAGATCGCTGGGCAGGGCCAGCTGTGGACACCTGCCAAGCACACTGTCTTGAAACCACCTCTGGCTCAGACGCACTGTGACAGATCTCTCTCGCTCTCTGTCACACACACACACACACAAATGCACACATATTCATCACGTATAAAATGAACACAATCGTGCAAAGGTAAACTGGACACAGAGGAGATGCACACATGAAAGCACACACCTGCAAAGGCATTGGTTCACTGACTTCATGCCCTTTTCTCTCCCGCAGCTGCCACTTCCTCTTCTCATAGCAAAACATGCTCCATCCTGGTTTGATTCAACCCAAGACCACAAGTCCCAGGCTTCAGGGCACATCTTGCAGGCACTTTTGTACTCTTTTTATAAATGGGTGCCCCAGTGTTTAGTGTGTGGCCCACAGAGCAGTACTGGCTGGGAGGTAGCCCCACTCAAAGTTCTGGGTCCCAGCTCTGTGCATTCCTTCCTCCAAGCTGCTGAGGTGCCCACATCAGCCAGGGGACATCCCTTCACTAGAAATCTGTGTTCCAAACATTTATCGGGTGTCGGGCAGACGGGAGGGGGGAGGAGGGGATGGGTATATACATACGTAATGAGTGCGATGTGCACCGTCTGGGGGATGGTCAAGCTTGAGGCTCTGACTGGAGGGGGGAGGGGGGCAAGGGCAATGTACGTAACCTTAACATTTGTACCCCCATAATATGCTGCAATAAAAAAAAAATTGTGCTATGGAAAAAAAAATAAAATAAAATAAAATTTCAGAAATCTCCCACAAAAAAAAAAATAAAAAAAAAAATAAA
>CAUYRT010001120.1:0-16844 GCA_963574885.1 Lepilemur ruficaudatus
GACCTAGCAATAGTGAATTGTGCTGCCATAAACATTCGGGTGCAGATGTCTTTATCATAGAATGTCTTATGTTCTTTTGGGTAGATGCCTAATAATGCTATTGCTGGATCGAATGGTAATTCTATTTTTAGCTCTTTGAGGCATCTCCAAATTCTTTTCCACAAAGGTTGCACCAATTTTCAGTTCCACTGGTGAATTTCTGAACATAAAATGTTTGCAAGTAAGGCATTTTAGCTACAATCCACTAGGACTTCCTGTCTGTCACAATTTCCCTTGGTTTAGGTGGCATCAGAGTGACCAAGCATTTCTGCAATCTAGCTGAGGGGAATTTGGATAAGAAATGCAACTTGTTTGGGGTTCGTGGAATGTATTTATGTGATTTGCTGTCACTTCCATAGATAATAAAGTTATTCCTAGCCATTCTGGTGTTAGAATGGATTCCAGGGTAATTATTACTATTCACCATATATTTCAACTGGTGTCATGACACCAAGGTGCAAAGCCAGAGGTCATGCTGAGATACAAATGAATCTTATCAGTTCTCAGTCCTAGAAGCTAATTTGTGGGAAACTTCCAGTTGTCAGATGTTGTAGTGCAGTGTTTGCAAAGTTGGCTGCAAAAACTACTCCCACACTGTACATTCATCCTTTTGCAATGTGTTTGCTGTACCTCCCACCAAGAGGGAGAGTCCATCTTCACTACATCTGGAATCTGGGCTAGACTTGGGGTTTGGGTTGGCCAATAGAGCATTGTGGAAGTAATAGATTCGATTTTCTCTCATTGAGTAATTTGCCTAGGGCTTAAAAGGCCAAGTGGCCTTTACTTTTACCCTATTTCTGCCATGTGAAGAAGCCCAGGCTAGCTCCCTCAAGGATGAGAGTCCACGAGAAAAGAGATGCCCGGCTGACAGCCAGTACCAGCTACCAGATATGTGAGCCCATCTTAGCCCATCTGGCCCAGGTGAGCCACCAGGTAGCTGCGGCTTCATAAGTGATCTCAGATGAAACCAGCAGAACCACCCAGCTGAGCCCAGTCCAACTTGCTGATCCACAGAATCATGAGAAAATAAAATAGTTTAAAGCACTAAATATGGGGTAGTCTTTTGGGTTTTTTTTCTCTCCTTTTTCTTTCTTTGAAACAGTATCACTCTGTTGCCTGGGTGGGTGCTGTGGAGTCAGCCTAGCTCACTGTAACCTCAAACTCCTGGGTTCAAGTGATCCTTCTGCCTCAGCCTCCCAAGTAGATGAGACTACAGGTGCACGCCACCACGCCTGGATAATTTTTTCCATTTTTGTAGAGATGGGGCCTTGTTCTTGCTCAGGTTGGTCTCAACTCCTGAGCTCAAGTGATCCTCCCACCTCAGCCTCCCAGAGTGCTAGGATTAAAGGCATGAGCCACCATGCCCAGCCTGGGGTAGTTTGTTATGCAGCAATAGGTAACTAATGCATACAGACATGTAAAGTTATAAGCAGTGGATTAAGTTCTTAAAGATGCCTAGTCAAATAGAAGTTCTCTTCTGTCAGGTATGTACTCAATAATGCAACGTATTAAATTATAAATAGAGGATACATTTTCTTTTGTTATCTTCCTTCCTTCCTTCCTGATGTCTTTTTTTTTTTCCCATAAGAAAGACATATTTGATAAAACTCGAATAAGTGTTTTAAAATGCCATTTGGAAAGATTTTTTGGAAAATTTCAGTATAACAAGTAATAAATTGTACACTTCTGATTTGAATGTATATAGAGAGTACCTTCTTTTGTCACTCAACTTTCTTTACTAAAGAACATGATGAAAATTCAGGTTAAAAATTAATGGAATAGCAAACCCCAATTGAGCACCATTCTATGATGTAGATGGTCTGTACTCTACAAAAATGTCAAGATTATTAAAGTTTCAAAATGACTAAGGAATTGTTCCAGATAAAAGGAGCCTAAAGACAAATTACAACTAAATGCAATGTGTGCTCCTTGATTGAATCATGGACCAGAAAAAATGTGTTTTCTTATTTTACTACAAAGATATCAATGTGATAATTCTGAAATTTGGGTAATGTCTGCAGATTAGTAATAGAATTGCATCAATGTTAATTTTATACTTTGAAAATTATATTATGGTTATATAAGAGAATGTCATTATTTAAAAAAGAAATGCATGTTGAAGTATTTAGGGGCAAAGTGGTATTAGATTTTACTCTCAAGCACATAAATATGTATTTATTATATATCATGTATCTATATAACAGAATAATAAAGCAAATAAGGTAAAATGTTATCATTTGGAGATTCTGGATTAAGGGTATATTGGACTCTACCATTCTACAGTTCTTTTCTAAATCTAAAATTATTTCAAACTAAAATGTTCAAACTTTTTTTTAAAGTAATGGAATGTGAAACAAAAGTGATAAGCTGAACAATTAAATAAGTTGAAATGATTCAGTCAATGAGAAGTGAGTTGTCAGACTCACACAGTGGTGGGAGGCAAGAAGATAGGAAATTGAAGTTTTAAATTGGAATGGGCATTTTTTAATACTTAAAATGAACACAAGAGCCGAGGCATTTATCCAAGGTGTGTTTAAGCAGTAGGAAAGGGAGAGTGTAGATGAGGGAAGCAGTTGGAGAAAACAAAGCCTCTCCACCCGTGGTAAGCAAACACCCAGTTTGCCTTTACTGACCCGGCTTCATTCAGACACCCCAGGAGAGGAGACGTTTTTGTGCTGGCAGAACTATGAGGACCATCTCATCCAGCCCTCCATTTTACAGTTCAGGGTCCTGGGCCTTAGAGGAACTAAGTGAATCGCTCAAGGTCAGACCGGCCATTGGAGGTAAAGCCAGGCCAGGTCTCTGGACTCCTCCTCCCGTTCATTTTGCACCTGAGCACACCTGGTCTTCCAGCTCTCAGAGGTGCTACCTGTCCCCGTCGGGGAGGAGGGAAGCTTAGAAGGCAGCGTGTGGGTCGGTGAGAGGATGGTGAGACAGAACCTGTTTCTAAATGCAGCAGCATCCCAGTGCTGTGCCACCCTGCCCATGCCGGACACCCCTCCATGACAGCACTCGCTGACTTGCGGCTGCTGGGGTGCAATTCAAGTCAAACACACGCATGTAAAAGAGGACTTTTATAAATTTATTTCTTCTGCTTTATTTTATCATTCGCTTTAAGCAATGTAGCATTTTTGCTTTAAAATGTAGGATCTTTAAAAAAAAAAAAAAGACATGAGGAAGGAAAGATAAAAAAAACCTAGAGAAAAGATTTCAAAGTGACTCAGCTGGCCGGGGGCGATGGCTCATGCCTGTAATCCTAGCATTCTGGGAGGCTGAGGCAGGCAGATAGTTTGAGCTCAGGAGTTCGAGACCAGCCTGAGACCTTATCTCTACTAAAAAAATAGAAAGAAATTAACTGGACAACTAAAAGTATATATATAAAAAAATTAGCTGGGCATGGTGGCGCATACCTGTAGTCCCAGCTACTCAGGAGGCTGAGGCAGGAGGATCGCTTGAGCCCACGAGTCTGAGGTTGCTGTGAGCTAGGCTGATGCCATGGCACTCTAGCCCAGGCAACAGAGTGAGACTCTGTCTCAATAAATAAATAATAAGATAAAAATAAACAAAGTGACTCAACAGAGCCCAGGAGAAAAGGAGGAGGAGGAGGATGTTTCGTGTTAGCTTCCAAATGTGGGCCACACCTTTTCCTCTGTAATTGGGAAGGATTGATTTGCTTAGTGGGGAAATGCATTGTTAAGAAGAAAATTCACTGGTAAAGTCTCAGGAAGGCTGGCAAGTTCAGTAGCAGCCCCAGAGTCCACGACTGGCCGCAAGGGAGGGCTGCCAGTCGGACACCACAGGGATTTTTTCCCTGGGACAACTGGCATTGCTTTATCACTCAGGTCCCAGGTGAATTCCCACACGTACTCCTATGAAACAGCATGGCCGCAGATGCCTCTTTTGCTAACAGCGGCTCATGGGCAGCCTAAGCGTCCCCTGCCTCATTCACCACCTCCCTCTGACCCTGATTGTCCCCAGAGGAACCATATTGACTTTCAGTAAAAACGCTGCAGGAGAGGTGGAAATGGGAGCAGTCAGGTTGATGGGTGGGAGAATGTATTTCACGTATAAATGGGAAAAGTTTTCTTTTTAAAGAGGAATATCTTGGACATCACATTTCTCTTTCTTTTACCCCCATTTTTTTTTTTTTACTGACCATGATTCTTTTGATAAGAAAACAAGTGCTCACATTTTCTATCCACATCTTTGAGAATTATTTTCCTATAAACTGATTTCCTAATTCAAAAAATGTACTCCTTTTCAAACTCAATGAGAGAGAAGCAGCTTCGCTATTAAGGCTGGCCCTGCATTCCTGGAGCCTCAATTTGCTCTCTGCGAATTGGAGAATTGTTGCAAGTGTTCCAGGCACTTTTAGCACCAAGTCTGGCACATGGGGTGTGCTCAGTAAATGAAAGCTGCTATCATTTTCATTGCCGACCTCTCCCTTCCCATATAAAAATGCAGAGCTGACTTATCACCTCTTTTTATCTAATTAAATGAAATCAGGGCAGGAACAATGGAAATTGGGAAGCACATACATTAGGAAAAGGAATTGGAAAGGCCACCAGCAAAGGAATTGAATCTGCTTTGCCTTCTCTTACTCTCCCCTTTCTGATCAGTTTGTAGGCATTTATTACACTAAATACCCAGTGTTTCTATTTCTCTCTTACTCAATCTGGCGATACTGCCAGGTGTAAGACACTATGCCATTTGCTATGGGGCAAGGGTGGGGGGTACCAAGATCTAGACCCTGCCCTGAAGCAGCAACCAGGAGGAAGATTGGGAGATGGGGAGGGTGGGTGGAAAATTGAGGGTACAATTTGAATTTAGGAGAGCTGAATAGACTTTTTGCAGTGTAAAGATTTTTATTAACTAATTGCAAGGCTTAGCATAATCCTATGAATGACATTTTGCAGGTTTAATACATTCAGCAGTTTTATCAACTAGCTAGATTAGCCCCAATGACACAATAAAACTCTTATGCTTACTGTAAGTCTGTAAGACATTGAGGCCTGGGCATTTTTCCAAAGAGTGGAATAGACAGTGAAAGTAAATGAAATAGAAAATAGTTGGAGGAAGAGAGAAATAGAGTCAGAGACAGAGAGTCAAAGACAGAGGTGGAGAGACAGAGAGGACAGAGATAGGGAGAAAGAAAGAAGAGAAGGGGAGGGGAGGGGAGGGAAGGGGAGGGGGAGGGGAGGGGAGGGGAGGGGGAGGGGAGGAGAAAGCAAGGAAATAGGAAAAGAACATAGGGTTTGCTGACTGAGGGTCAGAGCTGGGAGAGAGAGGGGAAGTTAAGCATCTTTGAAAGCCCTTGCAGGAGTATGGCAACACTCAGAATCAAGTTGACACAGCATCATACTTTTTTTGAAGAGTATTCAGGAAATATTTTGTTTGTAGCAACTTAACAAGCATCGTTTGAAATGGGCTAACCACAGTCAAGTCCTCCATATAAAGTCCTGCCAAAGTGTTTCACAACTATCTTTTTGGAGCCAAGTAAATTATTTTTAACCAGTAGACGCTAAAGACTCTCTGAAGTAAGTCACCAAACAGAAGTCTGTGTTTTTCCACTGTTGATTCTAATCCCATAATTCAGAACAGTCGAAATGTCTAAACATCAGCAAGGAACATACAATGAAGCTGCATAAAAATCCAGCCTGTGAAGCTGGCAGGAATCTCGGCTCTCTGGTCTACTGCCTCTGAGTGCATAGATAGTTGAAGTGACACCCCAGGCTGCTGAATGCACCCCCAGGCAAGCACAGCCTGGCAAGACCAGGGCCGAACTGAACCCCCACGTCTGACACCTGATTCAGCCACGTTTCACTCCCCTCCATGGCTCTTTCCTGAAAACAACTTTCAGTACCCCCTTCTCAGGGGTATTTTATTTTAAGCAGAATCAAATATTCAAAATAAAAGGGATAGCCTCCAAATGATTGACTTGAAGCCTTTAGTCAGTAGGTAGAAATATTCTGGCCGTCAGTGTGGCCCCGCTGTGACTCTGAGATCATGCCAGGAAGGGAGGTGGTTGCCTGCTCCCCCTACAGTTAGCACTAACTTTGGGAAAGGACAAGGAGGATTGGGGTGGCATGCAGAATACCGGGTGTCATGCAAAGGCCTTCAGCCTTTCTTCTCCTCCCAGGAACAAGAAGGAAGCCTGGGAGGAAGTGTGTTGTCACAACATTGGGTACGGGATGAACTCCATCTGCAGGGAGGACTCTTCCATCTGCGGCCAGCTCTTCCAGATCTTCCAGCAGGTTCCTGGGCAACTTCCTCTCCTTCAGCCTCTCTGAGCCTCTGGTTCCTCATTATAAAACAGTGAGGCCATCTGCGCCAGTAGGTCATGGAAACGATTCAGCGGGATGACAGATGTGATCATAATTCACCATACAGACTTAAGTTATTATTAATTGGTGCAGTTTTTCAAAATTGATCACTCTTCTAGCTCTTGCCACTTAGCAAGTCAGCAGATGCCCAGATAGAACTATTCAGTGTGACCAAGTTAGTGTAAAGTAAGAATTAAGACAAAGGACTTCGACATTTGACAAATCTGGGTTTTAACTTTTGTCCCTGTAGTACGTTGGGCACGTTACTGACTCCCTCTGAGCCTCGGTTTCCTCATGTGTGAAATGGAGATGGCAAACCCACCTCATGTGTCTCAGGTCAGCGGTAGGATGGAGTGAGTTAGAGCACACGCCGTGCTTCGTTCAAGTGTGGACATACTTAACTGCCCTAAAAATATTAACTAATTTTATTGGTAAATGAAATTAAAATTTTTCTTCTCCATGAAACTAACAGACAGAATTTGATCCTGAAGGCTAAAACTGAGGCAGAGGCCAAGCAGACGTGACAGGGGATGCTTGTGTGCCAGGGACTGGGCTACTTCCAAGTCGTTTAACAGAATGCTGTTGCTGTGGGTATCGTGAACACTGCAAGACTGGAGACCCCAACCTCCAAGTCCGGTGCCCAATCTAGACTTCCCCAGTCAATCTCACTACTCAACACAGAGCAGGGTTTTGTGGGCCCCATACAGTATAATTGGGGAATTCATAAAATAAAATTGGGAATATATATTAAGTTGTATTCATATCATTTAATTGGATATATTCTTTAGCTTGGATATTTATTACTGGGCTATTTTAATTTAAATGGAAAGACATACTTATTTTTTAGATTGACTGTGTTGCAGATTTTAAGATGAAGGGTTATTCAATGATTAACTGTAAGTTAATGTGACCCTTAGACGGGGAAAATGGGTATGCACGTGGACTGTTCAATCCTTGCTTATAATCTGAATATTTTGCACCAGGGGAGAAAAGGAATTTTTGAGAGGTGTTAATAGATTGGCATGTTATAATTTTCTGGTGTGTGTGTTTGCATGCACACACTTTTGCTTCATATAGAAAAGATGCCGGCATTTTGCCGCAGGAGCCTGGGAGCAATGATAACGGCATTGTGTGACAGCTGGAATGAAATGTGAATGTGCAACTGCAGCTCAGATACGCTCATCAGAAAGCTGCTCGGCCTCCAGAGTGAAGACGACGTCCTCTGGCAGGCCCCGTGCCAGATGGCCCTCCTGTCTCCCGTCTCTCCTCTTGCGCTCTCCACTGGCTTCAGCCTGTTCTCCAGCGAGCTCATTTCCTCCGCCCCCAGCCACCCGGTGGGCCTGTACCTCCATCTCCTCCTCCGCCTGGGTGACTGTAGGAACCCTGTACACAGATCTCCCCTTAGGCACAGATGTTTGGGTTTTCAGTGGATTTCTCTGATTTTGTGATCTTTTTAGAGCCTCAATCAGCCAGGTTATACACATGATCATTTTGGGTTTGGATGAAAAGCTGTAATGTTTTGAATAGTTTACCTGATTATTTTTGGTATTTGATTTTTATTTTACATCATTGCTTGGTAGGGTACTTTTAATATTCTTCACTGGCTTTTTTGAAACAAGCTAAGGGCTTGGGCTGGGAAACAGAGGTCAGAAGTCAAAAGCCAGTATTTCAAAAATCTATGAAATGGGACTATGGAAGAAAGGACATAAATATATAGTGGCAGACGGTGTGAGGCTAGAAATTAGAATGATGGCGAAGAGGCAAAGAAGAGCTGAACAAAGAAGTTTTGTGTCTCTCATCCAAGTATTTATCAGGCCTAACCCTGCTTAGGTCCCAAGCACAATGAACACTATCTGGGTGATGGGTACATTTATAGCCCTGACTCAAGTGTTAGAAAAGCGACCCTTGTAACAAAAAACGTTTGTAGCCCATAATAGAAGAAGTTCTGTGCATACTTTAGTATTCTTAAGTTGGGCTGATTTCAGTGGTGCATAGGCTGTAAATGAAGCTGGCTACACCTTTGAACAATGGTTTGATCTCTGCTGTTGGATTCCGTGTGAGATCAGTGGTTGCCTTGAGATCTGTGTGGCCTAAGGTGTTCCCCGTCTTTGACCTCTTGTGCCCTAAGAACCCCTGAGAGGCAAACACTTTTTATGAGTTAGTGAGAGACTGCTTGAGACAAAAGGAATGAAAGGGAAGGGCAAAGCCGGGTACAGCAGACATGACAAGTTACCTGTCTCACTACAGATAGGCAGCAAAGACAGCAGTCTTTTCTTTCATGGCTCTTATGTTTGGGATCACACTTTTTGTGTGATTTCCATCTCTTTGTGGAGAATATAAAAATTTTTCCCACATGTTTTTTCTACTATATTAGTACATTCGAGTTTCAGTTTTAATCTTTTAAAACTTTACATTTTCAGCTCAACTGAAATCTGATTACTTTTATTAGGTGTTAGGTAAGAATTTAACTTAGTATTTTGATTTTTCCAAATAGCTATCTCTTTATCCCAACACAATTTATTAGATAGAAAACATTTTCCTCCTGACTCAAAATGACCTGGACTTTTTAAATTTCTTACTATTCCCCCCCTGGGAAAAGTCCATGCAAACAAAATTTCTAGATCACCTGGCCTCCTATGTCTGGTTGATGTTTTTAGTTGGGGTGGGATGGGAGATGTTTGCCTTAATGATTCTAGAATGTTCTGGACTAGATTTTAGGACACTATGCCAAAGGAAAGAAGAGTAAAGCATGGTAAGTTGATGGCCTCTTGCTTTGGGTTCATCAGGTGTCTGATTGTTTTGTATTCTGCATTGCTGTTCCAATGCTGGAGGAAAACTTAGCTGTATTGGATATGATAGTACCTTATTTTTGTTTTGCTTTTTTTTTTGAGACAGAGTCTCACTCTGTTACCTGGGCTAGAGTTCTATGGCATCAGCCTAGCTCACAGCAACCTCAAACTCCTGGGCTCAACTGATCCTCCTGACTCAGCCTCCTGAGTAGCTGGAACTACAGGCATGTGCCACCATGCCCTGCTAATTTTTTTCTATATATATTTTTAGTTGTCCAGCTAATTTCTTTCTATTTTTTTAGTAGAGATGGGGGTGTCACTCTTGCTCAAGCTGGTCTCGAACTCCTGAGCTCAAACAATCCTCCTGCCTTGGCCTCCCAGAGTGCTAGGATTACAGGCGTGAGCCACCACGCCTGGCCCATAGTACCTTACTAAAGTGTGTGTGTGAGAGTTTATGTATTTTTTTATATATATGTAATTTTTGCTTATGGGCTAACTTGGGAATTTATTTTCCATATAAAATGTGATTCTACAATGCTATGGTTTGACTATTTGTATTCCTCCAAAATTCATATGTGGAAACCCTAACCCCTGAAGTGATGGTATTAGGAAGTAGTGGGGTCTTTTTGGAGGTGATTAGGTTATAAGGGTGGAGTCCTTATGAATGGGATTAGTGCCCTTATAAAGGAGGCTCAAGGAAGCTCATTTGCCCCTTCTTCCACATGCGGTCACCTAGACAGCACCATCGATGAGGAACAGGCCTTCACCAGATGCCCAGTCTGCCAGCATCTTATACTTCCTAGCCTCCAGAACTGCAAGAAATAAATGACTGTTGTTTATAAGTTACCCTGTCTAAAGTATTTTGTTATAACAACCACATGGACAAAGACATACAGTATAATAGAAGTAACAGGCATGTTTGACACAGTTTGGCAGGATTGGGGAGGCTTCTATTGAAGTGGGAGTCAGGCTGATGTGGAGGACTCAGCCAGGTGGGAGTGGAGACAGCACCCTCCTGGCAACTCCATGTGGGCGGAAATTGACAGGAGAGAACACATCAATTCATCCGCTGTGAGCTGCCAAGTCAGCATCTATAAGTCTCAAAAGCATTATGTTACGTGAAAGAAGATAGACAAAAAAGGTTATATATAACTATATAATTTCATTTATCCTACAAAAGGCAAGACTGAAGTGACAGAAAGCGGGTCACTGATTGCTAGCGCCAAGGGTGTAGAGGAAGAAGATTGACTGTAAAGGGGCACAAAGGGACACTTGGGGCAATAAAAATGTTTTCTATCATGATTGTAATGGCGACTACATGATTGTGTACATTTGTCAAAACTCACTGACAATTGGTGACTTTTATTTTGTGAAATTTACACCTGATTTATATGTAATACATAAATATTATATATCTACATATATATATCAACTTGGGACTGTATGCCTCACAGCCTTACATCCCTAGGAGACAGGAGACATCAATTCACTTTCGCCTATGTTGCATGGACTTTAGTACAACTGTTTTTCGCAGTGACCACAATTGCACAATAGGCCCCCTCTGGAGTTCAGGATTTTTCATCTTCCTGAGCAACTCTGCAATCATCACAGCCAGCCCCTATGGGAATAGATAAAATTATCTGGCTCTTTCTGTGGTGCCTCTGTTTAGGAAAAGTTAACATACGAATAGCTTGGAAGTTTAGAAAATAGCTTGAAATACTCTCTCTTCCTCCCCACCCATTAAGCTTACTCCTGGGTCAAGGTCCCACTCCTTTCCTACCTTGTCCCGAAAGCCTTTTCTGGACATCCCATCTCACTGTGCCCTGTCCTTGCATTCTGAACTCTGATATAAAGTGACGGAGATTTACTCCACCAGAATTCCCTTTCAGAAAATCACTGTGTATGTTTGAAAAGAATACTTTGAGAATCCTGCGTTGACGGTGAGACTCAGAGTGAATGAATAAGTAATGAGAAATGGCCACCAAACTGCTTTCTAAGGAAGCTCAGAGTTTTGCCGAGCAACAGTGGTAAGTTTGGGAGTGCAGGTTTCGGGGGCAGCTGCTGGTACAATGCAGAATTTCCACCCATCATAGAAGGGAAAGACATTTGAACGCCCTCCAAGAAGAAATCTCAGAGTGAGGGGGAAAGCCAGAGAGCTGATGATAGGGTTAGTTAGTGGCAAGATGAGAGACAACACAGCCAGCCAGTTCTGTAAGTGAGAAGTGACGGGAGAATGACAATGTCTGGGTAGGACTTCCGAGTTGTTCACTCAGGAGTGGGTGATACAGCCCCCCACCTCCCCCCGTCCCCCGTATAGCTCCACTACCTAATGCTCGCTAAAGCTGACACTGTCCACCGGTGCTTTCGCCAGGACTCAAAGAAGGTGTGTGGGCTTGCTTAAGAGACAGAGACAGCGTATAGACGGACATTTGGAAGATGAGGGAGGTGTCGTCTAGGCTACTGTGGAACATGTGCAGGCACACAGCTCCTCTGGCACCTCCCCAGTCATAGAAAGCTACATATACTAAGTCTAAGCTCTGTCTCAGCCTCAAAGAGAAGACAGACAAGGTACATAAACACAAGGAACACAGGTGAAGATCCAGGTGCTAACTGTAGTTCAGTGTGAATAGATGAAGAAGGCAAGAGTTTTCTTCTTTGCACTTAGTAGGTTCTCACTAACTCCCGACTGCTAAGTGGTGACTCTGCTCTAACAGCTTTCCAGGTTTCCCTTTCACACGGAAGTGCACGAGTGGGAATGTAGACTTCTATTCAGAAGTTACTATTTGATTTGGTTGGCAGTTTGAAAAATAAGCAGAAGTCTAAAGATTAACTCAGATCAGATTTGGAGTCTGCAGAAATTGCCAGGATCCCAGTAAAAGCTGGTAGCACCTTGAAATGAAACATTTATTAGGATTGTGGTTTTGCAAATGACAAATCAATTTAGAATCCTGTTTCTTCTGGTGGATGGAGCGGCGCAGCTGGGCTTCACACCCATCACAGGCTGACATTTCCTTGAACCTCCTCGCTCCAGCCTTTCGTTGTGTAGCAAGTATGTGACACAAATGTAGCAGAACGGAATGCTCCTGCAAGGGCACACACCACGCTAACAAGGCCGGTGCAGCAGCCCCTGAGCCCAACATAAATAAAGCATCAGCAGATTCAGGAAAACAGAACGCGTAAGTGAACTGCGATGAGGACAAGAGTCAGGTTTTGTAAGATCATCCCAAAGTGGATGCAGCTAATGGCTTTATCATTTCTTCTCAAATACATGCTGAATGGTTGAGTAGGCAGCCCTGGGAAGCCGGTAGCAAGGAAGGAACGACCACAGGCACTCAGAACTGCCAAGCAGCCATTGCAGGTGGGCTTGCTGGGGAAACAACTTTCTTAGAAGCTTTGGGAAATAAATAGAGAGAGAAGCAAAGGAAAAAAGAAACGGAGTGGAGGAATATTCTGTTTCACAGAGAAATCCTAAAGCCTTGGAAAAGCTGTTTTGCATGATGGCATTAGACTATAAGTCCTTGTAGGGGACTATGGTTTGTGCAAATGTGTAACACCTGCTTGGTACAATGCTTCACACACAGAAGGTACTCAGTGAAGGTGCGTTAAACTAATTTTAATCTTTCACTTTGTTAATTCTCTGTTCCTTCTTTCCTCCAAATCCTTGATTCCCATGTAATATGGCCTTGGTTTAATGAAATCCTAACACATGATTAAAAGTGGATGGGCAAGCAGAAAAGACAGAACCACATAAAACAAAATCAGTATAAACAGTAAATTTGAGACTTTCACTTCTAGACAAGATGGGGTCTAAAAAACAGGACAAGGTTGGGCACAGGGGCTCACACCTGTAATCCCAGCACTTTGGGAGGCTGAGGTGGGAGGATAGGTTGAGGCCAGGAGTTCAAGAGCAGCCTAGGCAATGTAGTGAAAGCCCATCTGTACAAAAAATAAAGTAAAATTAGCCAGGTATATTGGTGTGCACCAGTAGTCCTAGCTACTTGGGAGGCTGAGGCAGGAGGATCACTCAAGCCTAGGAGTTGGAGGTTGCAGTGAGTTATGATCATGCCACTGCACTCCAGCCTGGGTGACAGAGCAAGACCCTGTCTCAAAAAATAAAAATTAAATAATAAAAATTAAAGTTAAAAACAGGAAAAAATACATGAAACAATGCTTTTCAGATATTTCAGACATTGGACATCAGGCAATGCAGGACAGTGACTCCTGAGATAGAGGACACAAACAAGGAGAGCCCTAAAATGGCCCAGCTTACTGCCTGGACAGGAGGGGACCAGGAACAGCTGGGCAGTCTCCCTGGTTCAGGCAACGATGCTGGGAGGATGGGGAGGCCAAAGTGTCTGGAGTTTGCAGGGCAGAGAACCTGAGAAGCAAGAGCTACTACAGAGCTCCAGAGATCCGCGAAGGGGCCTCCAGTCTGCAGCGGAGCATCATCATATGCATGTGATGAGACTACCCAAGGCCAGGAAAAGAACCATCCAAAAGGATTACAGAGAACAATTGCTTCAACCCACACAGGCCCAGCAATCGTTTATGATCCAGAGTGGAAAATCTCATCATTCACACTACATCAGGCAGAGTACTTATATGGTATTGCCTCAGCAGTGGGAAAACTTTAAAATGAGGTCAACTTTGACCCAGCCAACAAAGCTTAAAAGCAAGCTACAAAAGGATCAAACGCTTGTCAAGTAACTAATATAAACGGCATTCCGGAACGAAGCTCAAAAACATTCACAGGAACACAAAATATCCAGCACCTAACAAGGTAAAATTCATAGCATATTAATTTGCAATAGCCAAAACCTGGAAACAGCCAAATGTCCATCATTGGTGGAAGGATAAACAAATTGTATAGCCATGCAGTGGAATACTACACAGCAAGAAAAAGGAACAAACTGCTGATGTATGCAACTTAAATGAATCTCAAAATAATTATGTTGAATGAGAGAAGCCAGACCCAAAAGAAGTGGTGATTCTTGTGAATTACAGAAACGTGTAATTCCCAATAAAAGGAGGCGTCCATCAAAGGAAGTTTTCTTTGGGAACAACGCACTCTCCTGGAAACTCACAAATTCCTGGTCATAATCTTGTTACTAGATTAAAACACATGGATATGTTTTCACTACATATATGCCTTTGAGTTTCTCCTTTATCTAAAACCAAAAAAATACATACTTTATTATCCCATTTATATAAAATTCTTGAATATCTAAACTAATTGATAGTAACAGAAAGCAGAACATTGGTTGCTTGGGGGGTGCTGTGGCCAGGAGGGCCAGAGGGGATTACTAAGGCCACGAGCAAACTTTTGGGGATTTTGGATAGGTTCGTTACTGAATTGTGGTGATAGTTTCATATCACATACACATAATGTGTCAAATCTTATCAAATTGCACAGTTTGCACACAGTTTATTTTAAGTTGATTATACCTCAATAAAGTTTTTGTAAAAAGGAAATTCATCTCCTAAGTTGTTTAATTGGGAAAAAATAATATTTACTTTTTTATGGAACCTCAAGTTTTCAAATACATGCTACTTTTATTTTCTGATTTTAACACTAACCCTGTGGATTCAAGAGGTTAAAAGGTGCTGTTTCCATATTTAGAGAAAGATACCAATCTCACCAAGGTGAGTGGTTTGTTTAAGTTCACACAGCCCAGTGGTGGTAGAATCAAAGTTACAATTCAGGTTTTCTGACTCCTGGAACAGTCATAATAGCTGCTCTGTTTCATTACAAGTCTCATGGGAAACATTATAATTGGCCTGTCGGAGATTCTGCTTTCAGCAGCCCAAATTCAGCCAATAAATCCCCAAGATCAGTGTACTTTAACGGGTTACTAGATTTGGAATAAAACCAAAGTTACAAGCGGCAGTTTGACGGAACTTTCAATCACATAATGCAAAGTGCCTTGCATTCCGGCCAGGCAGAATGAGTTACCAGCCAGTTTATTGATCATGTTGGATAATCACTGTCGATCCCTAGAGCTCTCTGAATGAGAACCTGTGTAATGAAGCACATGTAATTCGCAGTAAATGAAGGAGTCCGTGAAAGGCTGTTTTCTTTGGGAATAACACACTCTCCTTAGACACTCTCAAATTTCTAGTCATTATTTTATTATTAGTAATAGATCAAAACATATGGATATGTTTTCTCTCCATATATATATTTGAGTTTTTCCTTCATCTAAAATATGAAGCACATGGATTGCTCCCACAGTTCCAAGCTCTACACAGTAAGGTTTGAACACATGAAAAAACAAAATTCCATTCCCTGCTTTTGCGCCTCACTGGCCAGGTACCTTACACAAGGCTTTCTTTCACCTGAGTGCCCATCTTCACATTCTACCAAAGGGCAGATTATTTGCTACATGGGGATGAAGTGAATCCAAGTTGTCCTAAGAAATGAAGATGTGTATAGATTATCTCTCAAATTGTTGCTTTTATTTTCAGCTTTCTACTCTATACTGTTATTCTCAAATTTTCTGAGCTAGACAAAATGTTCGTTCTTTCTACATGTTCTTAGCTGGGATTCTGTCTGCAATAACATTTTCTCTGGACTGGACTACTCACCCTTCTGTGCTCACTGCACCTGTTTCTGGCCTCAGCCCCAACTCATCCAGGTGCTCTCCTCACCTAGACTTTCCCGAAAGATCAGATCCCATTTCCTGAGTTCTTCCTTCTCCGTTTCAAATCTTATACAAATGTCCCCTGATCATTTAATGAGCCTCATTTAGCTCTCTCTCCTGTACCTTCTCACGTTATTTAATATGCAAGTTTCCTATGGGCTAATCCATTTCTACCTTGAACTATCATTTAAGCACATGTCTGTTTCCTTCACTTGACCATTGGCACCTTGAAGGCAGTATTAGACCTTACTCAAGTTTATGGATCATATAAAACCTTTCATCTGGGCAATTGAATAATATGGAGCACTTTCAGAGAGGTGCTCACAGCCATGTGCCCACACTTTAGATTAAAAAGGAGCACACCAGTCTTCTTCCCTGCTAGAGGCTGAAAGAAGATAGAAGCAGCCTCTCAGATTGTGGTTCATAATCCAGTCCCAGCAACTCCGATCCTTGACAAAGAACCCAGATGAGAAAGAACCAGTGAAAGATCACAGGAAACATGAAGATTCAGACAGAAAAATCGCCTCCAAAAATAAACTCTCTATCATCACCAACTGATAGCAACATACTTGATACGATTAATCTGACAGAGAAAGAGTTCCAAATATGGATTGTTAGAAAACTCAATGGCATAGAAGAGAAAATTGATTCCCGACATAGAGAAACCACGAGAACGATTCAGGAAATGAATGAAAAATTCTCCAAAGAAATTGAATTGATAAAGAAGAATCAATCAGAAATCCTGGAAATGAAGGAAATATTCAGAGAGCTCCAAAACTCAATGGAAAGTCTTACGAACAGGATGGACCATGCTGAGGAAAGAGTTTCAGAGCTTGAAGACTATCTCTATGCCCTCAACAAAGCAGAGGAAGAAAGGGAACACAGAAACAAGAAACAAGACCAGAGTTTACAAGAAGTATGGGATTATGTAAAAAAAACCTAACCTACGGTTGATAGGGGTGCCGGAGGGAGCTGAAGACCACTCAAAAGGGCTGGAAAACTTATTTCATGAAATACTAGAGGAAAATATGCCAGGCCTAGCCAGAAATCTC
>CAUYRT010001123.1:0-29130 GCA_963574885.1 Lepilemur ruficaudatus
TTTAGTTGGCCAATTAATTTCTTTCTATTTTTAGTAGAGACAGGGTCTCGCTCTTGCTCAGGCTGGTTTTGAACTCCTGACCTTGAGGGATCCACCTGCCTCGGCCTCCCAGAGTGCTAGGATTACAGGCGTGAGCCACCATGCCCGTGTTCTTTTTTTCTGGAGAATCCTGAGCAATACAGATTTTGATACCGAGAGTGGTTCAAGAGAATAAATATTTAAAGATGAGTTTTCTAAATTGGTTCTAGAGTTTCATGAATTGTCTCTTTAATCTGATTAGATTTAAATACATCAATGACTCTATTCTCAGGAGTAAAGGAGCACTAAAGAGTCCATGGCATGCCCTGGCAGTAGAGACACACAAAATATCTGCGATGGGTACTCCTAATCAATCACTTAGGAGAAGCAAGGAGTTGGGTGACTCTGTATATGACATCTTTGAACATTTTTGGAAAACTAATGACTGTAATGACATTGGCTGGTTGCTATTAATGTCCCTAGACAGAGTGGTACAAGAAAAGGATCAACTCAGGGATTTGAATTCCCAGCTCAAATGCCACATAGATAACCTAAGAGCTTCAAATGTGTGTCCTGAAGGAGACCCTTATTTCCTGCAGCCACAGCTCTCAAATTGCTGAAAATCAAATGCCAAATTTTATCTGCAACTGGTTGCATTACAATGCATGTTGAACTCCAAACTTTGCTAGATGTTTACTGTTAAAGTGAGGACAATGATTGGGAAAGAATGGGATCTTAAAAATTAGGATGAGTAGGGTGGGAAGCCTCTGATGAAGCAGATAAAATTGGGCCCCAAAATTCTGATGAGCCTTTTTTGTCAGCAAAAGAGGGTGGTATAAACGTTTCCACCCACATAGGTATCAGCCTTTCCACTTTCATCTGAGGGATTAACCCTGCATTGCCTGAAGAAAATGTGATGGCCTCCCCTGAGGACATGGTCATGTAGGACAGTGCTGATTCCCTCCGGCTTCCACCCTAACCCTCCCTTTTTGCATCTAGACCTGCAACTAAGCTCAAGTTCTAGCAGGTCCCTCAAAGTGAGATACAACGTGTGACCCATAAAAAGGTAAAAAGGTATGTTAGACTCCAGAATAATTCCTTGAATTTTTTAATTTACATGGACAGAAATCCAGGTAACATGTTTGGGAATGGACACTAAGGGTTTGGGATCATGGTGGAAAGAGCAAAAAATTGGATCAGGCTGAATTTATTGAAATGGGGCTCACTAGATAGAGATTCTGCATTTAATGTTAAAGCTCGAGGAGTTAGAAATGGTTCTAACAGTTTGTTTGGTCTTTGGTTGGTTGGATGAAGCATGCACCAAAATATTGTCCACAGAGAGAAAACTGGAAATTCCAATGTGCCTTAATGTGATGTAGAGGAAGAGATACAAAGGCTTATGGAGATTGGATCATTAGAGTGGAGTTGTCATTTAAGATGTACCTACCCACCTGGGAGGGTCCAGAATACAGACCTTTCACCAAAAACGTAATGAGTTAGTTTGTGAGGGCAGTCCCAGCATACTCAAAGAGTTCTTTGATTACTCTTTTCTGTACATCAGACTTTACAGTGGGAACTACAGTCAGTGAATTGAGAAAACTAAATGAAATCAGAGTAATTGGATTCCAGAGTGGCAGGGGCCAAGTGGCAGGACTCATCTGCCAAAGGCAAGGTGGTGTGGTTACAGCAATGGACAGGGGAGTCAAAGCAGCAGTCAGAATAATCTGATTCAGACAGACCTATAGTGTTGGCTAATTGGTCATGGCATTCCTAGGAGTAAAATAGATAGTAAGCCTTCTAAATTCTTATTTGATTTGTATAAGTAGAAAAGATCAAGGTCAAGTAACAAAAGTCTGACCTGAATCATAAGAACAGGGAGTTCTAGCCCCCAGTCAATTTATAGCCCCCAGTAGTGTGGGGCACACCAAGCCAGGCCTTCTAACATGGAGGGGTGAGGGCTCAGTGCCTTTCCTGTTGTACACAGGATAGTATACATTGTACAATGTTAGGAGGAATCGTGAACTTTTTATTGTCTTCATGTGAAGATTAAGTATTGTTTAAGGAATATTTGTGGTTGCCAAGTTGACAAGGGGTGGATTTTGGTGGTGAAGTTGATCTGTCAACTTCACTATGCCACGGGGTTCCCCGATTAAACGTTACTTCTTCCAGTGTCTGTGAGGGTATTTCTGGATGAGATTGGCATTTTAATCAGTGGATTCAGCAAAGTTGATTGCCATCCCCAGTATGGGTGGGCCTCATCCAATTCATTGAGGCCTAACAAGAATGAAAGGTGGAGAAAGGGTGAATTCATCCCCTTTTCCTCCTGCCTGCCTGATTAACATTGATCTTCTCTTGTCCTTCAATTGGGATTTGCACTGTAGGCTTCCCCAGTCCTCAAGCCATCTGATTTGGATGACCATTACATCACTGGCTTTCTGGGTCTTCAGCTTGCAGACAGCGTATCGTGGACCATGTACTTCTTAGTCTCTGTTATCATGTGAGCCAATTCCTCACTTAACATATATATATGAATATATATAAATATCTTTCTCTCTATATATATTTCCTATTGGTTCTGTTTTTTGGAGAACCTTGATTACAGTGCCATGATCACAGAGACATGACACTTTTATATACACATATGTGTGTATGAATTTGTATTTATAGTCATTTATATTTATTTACATTTACTCAGTTTTGAAAAATCATTTATTGTGCAAATTAGTAAAGAAAATAAGTTAATATATTTCATGTATAATTCCCGTACAATTCAAGCCATGGGATATTAAGGCAGGATTCATTTAATGGGTACTTTTATAAAAGGAAGACTTTTGTCTGTGAAATAAAATATGTTTACTATCTTGTTCAGTAAGTCATCTATTAAACAGATACACATCTGACTAGCAAAGACTGTCTTCCATATATATGGAACAGAGAGGTCAACAAGACACCTTAGCACTTGTTAATTTAATTATAGGAGCGTGAGCCTTAATCTCTGACACATACAATGTGTGACACTATAGAAATAATTTTTTTTTTTTCAAAAGAGTCTCACTTTATCACCCAGGCTAAAGTGCAGTGGCATTATCATAGCTCACAGCAACCTCAAACTCCTGAGCTCAAGCAATCCTCCTTCCTCAGTCTCCCAAGTACCTTGGGACTATAGGCATGCACCACCACTCCTAGTGAATTTTTCTATCTTTACTAGAGACAGGGTCTTGCTCTTGCTCAGGCTAGTCTCAAACTCCTGACCTCAAGCAATCCTTCTACCTTGGCCTCCCAGAGTGCTGAGATTATTTATCATTCTTATTAACAAATGGGGTTTTTGTTTTAAGGAAAATTAATCTGTTAGTAATTTCTCTAAATTCTTAATTTATATTGAAAATACTTGATTGTAAATATGATAGCTTTTTTGGTTGTTTTTTTTTAATTCCTGTTTTTGAAATTTTTGTTATGGCAAGTATTGAAAATACTGGAATTAGTTAAGTTAGTGGGTGGGAATTTTAATCATGTCATTGGTCTTATCTGCCTTAAATGATGACACCAGCACTCAAGTACTCGTACCAAAAATTGTTTCTAATAAACCTCCAAGCCTGCCTGAAATCGTGCTCACCTTAAGAAATCATCTTGACCATGCTTGTGCTTTCCCCACACAATCTTAATTTGCACACCATTTCATTTTGTGATACACTTTACCATTTACTTGAGCTGCCATGTAATTCCACACATTTTTCTCTCCAATAGAGTTTTTATATCAAGAATTGGATTTTATGTTTTTCTCATATCCCATGCCTACCAGAGAAGGTGAAATGCATAGTAGATGCCCCCAAACTAGTTTTTGAATGTACAGAACTAAGAAAGATTCCCGTAGCCAACTTTGAGAAATATTAACATTTGAAAGCTACATGGTCTCCTGAGTTGCACTGATATGAAAGGAGAGCGTTCCTGGCGAGTGATCATCCTCAGTTCTTAGAGTTTGGAGACAAAGAATTGAAATCAAACACCAAAGCAGCAAAGCAAAGTTAAAGAAGCTTATTAAGCAAGTACACTTCCGGACACGGAGGTGGACTGTTAAGGAATACTAGCAAGTGATAACTACACTCCAAAAGGGGGATAGCAGCGGCACTGGGGTCTCTGTATCATCCCCTTTTCTCTTGCCTGGCCTCTCCTCCTTCCTGATGTCTCTTCTCCTCTTTCTTCTTGACCAGTGGGGATGTTATCTCCTTGCTACTGTCGGGTGGGGAAGTTTTCCATCTTAATGTATGGTTAGGCTTGGATGTGTTGTGGCGTCCAAAGCCCACTGGGGGAGGAACTGCAATGTGAATGTGTCCTGTGTTGTTTCTGTTGTTTCTTGTGACATGTGCACTCGCCCTTACCGTGTAGTGTGTTTCTTACTCAGTACCCCGTTTGTTTACATGGCCCATTCCACACTTCCTCTGCTGGTGTCTCCCTTTTCTACCCAGGCTAACAAAAGCACTAGTGAGATACAAAGCAATATGCATTATCCAGTTGTATTCATCTAAGATCAATTATTACGTGTACTTAGACATTTGTTATTTTTAATCTCTCTGAATTCAGTTGCATCTTTAATCATTGGTAATATTCAACCAGGTAGATGTATTCTGTGATCATATAAACAAACGTAATACTTTGAATTTATTGTGTGCTCCCCTGAAAAAGCCTGGGCACAATATTTAATCCAACAGGGTGAAAAAACAATAAAACGACATCAAAAAGGAAGATTCCCTATTAAAAGTAACGTGGTTATACGTTTTCAGTTGACTAATATTCTTGTCCTGTGTTATACAGGCTCGAATCAGTTTCTGAAAACAAAACATTGAAACTGGTTTGACTTTTAGGGTTTTTCCCCTGGCACTAATTAGGTTAACTCTAAAATGTGAAGGGTGAATTGTGTGCTGGGTTTTTATTTTAATCACATTGTAAAATATTCTGGAACTTTGCCACAGAATTTTTTATTGAGTGGGAGTGAGTAATTTCGCTGAAATCTTCACACCCATTTTTAATGCATGAGGTGTTTAAGTTATAAAAATTGCAATCAGTGAGTTATCAATTAGTGTGCTTTTAGGAAGTAAAATAACACAAAAATGGATATTTTATGAATTCAACACATAAAAGAAAGTTTACCCCGACCTGAATTTCAACGAGAAAGATCTGATTAATATGCTTTGTTTTTACACTTTTTTGGTTGTTAGAGCTGAAATTCTGCAATTTTCCTGTAGTTTCAAATACTGTAGTTATTGGAGTGTGGGCATGCACATCAGAAAGGCTGCACTGCTATAAAGAGTTATAAGGTGGTGTTCGCTCTGCCTACCCCATACAACTGCTGCCCAGGGCCACCCATGTACCCCCGGTGTAGCAAAAGCAAGCCAGGTGGCGGGAGCACATCTAAACATTGCTGTTGATTCTGTTCTATTTCCACTTAATGGATGATTACACCACTCTTCAGTTTGATTTTATTTATTTCTTTGTCCTAGGTAAAGAAATAAAAATAAGTCCCCTTTTCCTTGTACCTGCTTTTGTGTGTATAATAGTTACATCTCTCGGATGCTCTAGAGCTGCAATACTCAATCCCCGGGCTGTGGACCGCCACGGGTCTGTGGCCTGTTAGGAACTGGGCTGCATGGCAGGAGGTGAGCAGCAGGCAAGAGAGAGAAGCTTCATCTGTATTTACAGCCACTCCCCACCGCTCTCAGCACTGCCTGAGCTCCGCCTCCTGTCAGATCAGCAGCTGCATTAGATTCTCATAGGAGCGTGAACCCTACTGTAAACTGCGCGTGTGAGGGATCTAGGTTGCAGCTCCTTATGAGAATCTGATGCCTGACGATCTGAGGTGGAGCTGAGGCGGTGATGCTAGTGCTGGGGAGAAGCTGCAAAGGTAATAAATGTGATGCACTTGAATCATCCCAAAACATCCCCCCACACTGGTCTGTGGGAAAATTATATTCCATGAAACTGGTCCCCGGTGCCAAAAAGGTTGGAGACCGCTGCTTTAGAGATATGTCAGCCACAACAGCATTTGGAGGAGTCTTACTCTTTAGTTAGAAGTATTTATATCAATCTAATAAATTCCCTGTGAAATCTATCTTTTAGGAGATAAAAGCTCCCTCTAACTTACTTTTTTGACTGACTGGTAAAACAGATATTTAGGTAAAACATTATCCCTTCCTTCTTTTATAACTTTTGAAAATAAATCACTGACTGCTTTTCAAATTATAACTAAAGCATAGCTAAGATGTTTCATATGAAAGCAATGATGCTTGATCTCCTTACATAAGTAGAGAGAACCTGATAGAGAATAAACTACACAGACTCCCAAATCTATTCATTAAGGTCATTGTTACTCATCCTGTGTTTAGGCAGCAGGACTACCCATCATAATCATGGACATCTTAATTTCTTTGGAAACATGTCATGCGTAGCACACTGTGCTCACTATTTGCTAAAATCTTTTATTCGATTAATCTTTGTGTTTATTCCACAGTATAACATAGTCTGCCAGAATTGAAAAGAGGATTTTGCTTCTTCTTTTACTCCTTAACGGATGAGACAAATACATGATACCAAACATAGTCATGCATCACTTAATTAGGGGGAGAGTTACAAAAAATTTGTAGTTAGGCGATTTTGTCATATTGCGTGAACATCACAGAATGTACTCACACAAATCTACATGATATAACCTAGGTTATATGGTACAGCCTATTGCTCCTAGGCTACAAACCTGGACAGCATGTCACTGTACCCAATACTGTAGGCAACTGTAACACAATGGTAGGTGTTTGCATATCTAAACATGTCTAAACATAGAAAAGGTACAGTGAAAAATAAGGTATAAAAGATAAAACATGGTTCACCTGTGTAGGGCAACTCCTTTGTAGTCTTGGAGGAACACCATCTTATATATAGTCTGCCGTTGACCAACAATTCGTCATCCCATGCATGACTGCATTTACTGAGTGACCACCATGCATTCAGGACTGTTTTGGATGCAACTGGGTCCACCCAGAACTCCTTCCTCCAAGTGCTGGCAGCTTTGGGCAGTAGAGGCAGTAGAGGCCCCTCTGCCCACCAGAGACTCCTGCTTGCTTAGTCTGGAGGTTACAGACTCTGCTGTTATTCCCCCTGCACCCTGGGGCAGTCTGAGGCTTATGTTGTACTCATATGTCAGTTAAAAGACACAAGCAAAAACAAATCAAGACACCAAAACCAAGTCTGTCCCCCTTTCCTTGAGCTACAGGGTGGGCTGGGAAGGGCAGTTTTGTGGGATGATTGCCTGAGGCCTGAGACCACACCTTGCTCCAGCCCTCATCTATCTTACCTTCCTCACTACCACACAGATTGTTCCTGCAGAGTGTCCCCTCAATAGACCGTGTGCCCCTGAGTCATTGTTTCTGACTCTGCTCCTATGGATCCTCACCTAAGGACGGAATTGAGATGCACAACCTAAAAGGTGCCTGGACAGCAATGTGAAGTAACTGTTACTTTCTTTTACAGCTAGGAAAAGGAAACTATCTCTATAATTGTATGCATCGTGCAGCCAACTCTGGAGGCAGAAGCCTGTGTTTGAATCTGGACTCTGCCACTTCCTAGATATATGACCTCAGCAAGTAACTTAACCCCATGTGCCTCAGTTTCCTCACTTATGAAATGAGGGTAAAATAGCATAGTACTACTGAGAAGATTACATGTGTTAGTTCATGTAAGCGTATGCTTGGAATAATAGCTGGCACAGATAATGCTATGTATTGCTTAACATGATGATTATGCTAATGAAGGCTCAGAGAGGTTAAATAAATTGCCTCATGTTACACAGATAGTAAGTAGTAAAATTTTCTCCCAAATCGTAGTACGCCTCCTTTCAGACTGTTCCCTTTCCACTGAGCACATTTGTGAATTGAGGTTATCTTCAGAATATCTCCTTTTTGTGTCTTGCTTATTCAAGTTTGCCTTCAAATCTCTTTTCCTAGCATCGTACATTCCACTGGAAGTAAACCGCTTCTGGTAAAACTATAGCAAAATTCTCACCCTCATTTGAAAGCTCACCCATCATAGGCAGAACAGATTTCATGAAGTTACAAAGTTTGGGCTTCAGAGTGTCTCGCAAAGACCCTTTCCTGGGATGGCCATGAACTTCCTCTGTTTATAATCTTGGATTATTATTCTTAAAGAGGCCACTCCCCAATTTTATAAGCTTCAGGAAGCACAAAACCTGGATACACAGTACGGAGAGAATATTAGAATATAATTACAAAAGAGCCTACCAGAGGCTGGTGGTTGTGATGTATTCATCGATTTACTTATTATCTTCAACTCATTGCAGGAAAATCATCCAGTGTTGTGTCAGGTCACTCTTGTTAGAAATGTTGCTGTCTTTCTGTTTGTATTGCAGTGATTTTTTTTTAAAGGTAAACATTTATTTCCTGGTGGCTTACTAGATCTGTGTCTGAGTGCACTGGACGCCAGAGGACGGGAACTGACAGGACGTCACAGGAGTGTGTGGAACACAAATAAAACATGGCAATGGAAGACATGTCCCATAATAAAAGTATTTTCAAGAAGCAGTGAGTGCCTGGGAGAAAGTCAGCTGAAATGACTTTGGTGGCTATAGGAAAAGACATGCAGAAGTGCGGGGAGCACCCGAAGGAAGCTTGAGGTAGTGGAAAAAAGAGCGTTTTGTAATGACCAAATCAGGAAATCAGGGTGATGGGACACCTGTCACTTCCGACATTTGTCATTTCTTAGTGTTAGGAACATTCCAATTCCACTCTTTCAGTTGTTTTGAAATATACAATAAATTATTGTTAGCACAGTCACTCGATTGTGCTACGAACACTACATCTTACTCCTTCTGTCCAGCTGTATTTTTGGACACATTAATATTAACCATCCCCTCTGTATCCACCCCGCCCCCACTACCCTTAACATTTTGTTTAGAGGAGACAGTAGGTATAATGACGTGAAGATGGAGCAAAAAAAAAAAAAGCATCTCATCCCCGCATCATTTACTTCGGTGTTCTTGGAGCAAAACCGAGTGTTTGCATGTCCTGTTGTCAAGATAACTTTCTAAAACAGCAGGAAAAATTGTTCACGTCTGCTTAAACAGAGCCTGGTTCTGTTTGGGTCCATCTAAAGGTCTGTAGACATGTTGGCCCTGGGCACCTGGGAGAGGAGGGAGAGGCCGGTGGGTCCTACCAACTGGATCAGATAACTGTCTTTTGTTCTGCACGTGCATAAATGTTCTATCCCTTGTCCCGAGGAGCAAACATACTTGTGAAAATAACTGAGCTGAGGATTATGCTACATAATAATTAGAAGTAAAGTATTTTTCTCCTAAACTACATATATTAGTTTTATCTTTTCGTGAAATGCATACAATGAAAGGATACTCTCACTTTCTCCTTAAAGAGATCATAATTTTTTTTCATATTTTTCTATATTCCATATTATTTTGGATGACTTTTATCTTATAGCATGTTGGTACTACCTTCTCTCTCTCCATGTTTTCACCATTTGCAAATTCCTACATTCTGTAGTATGTATAATACAAGCATAAATGAAGAGTTAAATGAGCATCAGGAAAGGTGTAGTCATATATATATATTTTTCATATACATTCTCCGACTAATATGTATTACACATAATTCTATTTGCTATTGTGCGTCATCTGAGAACACACTAAACACTTTTCTCTGAGTCCACTGAGGACTCAGAAAGAATGACATGAAATTACACAACTGACCTTGGACCTAAGAGAAGATTTCAGGAATTCAGGGGATATGCCTTGGAATAAGTTTAATAACATCTGTTTTGGTACTTGATAGTACTTAATTCATTCCTATATACATCACCTAACTATGTTGAAGTAAAATAAAAAAAGTTTTTACATATTCAGATTAGAAAACACAAGTAGCATTGGCCTTGAAAGGAAAAATCCAAAGGAATAGGGCTGGAGGATCCATGGTAAATTGAGCCTTGTCCCTCTTCTAGCTCCAGAAAGAAATACACTGTGTTCAACTGAAGTAGAAAAGGAGTATCGGGTTGATATTTATGTCCTGGGTAATTGCAGACAATGGAACAGTTTACAAAACATAGGTACAAGATAGATAGATTAAAGTCCCTCATTCTTCCTATTTTGTTGTTCATGGGATGTTAGTTATAACTTCTTAAATGTGATATTGGCTGAACTGGGAATTTCTTTTAAGTGTCTGTGCTAAGATCCTTTCATATTTTTGAAAAATCAATTTATACAAAGGGTTTAAAAATATTTTTATAATAGACATCATATCTATTGAGTGGAAACATCACCAAATCTAATGCTTTTTTAATATTATGCTTGGGAGTACATTGTTGCCTCTTTGTGTAAATCTGACATCCAAAAGAGGAAGTTATACATCTGTTTTATTCCTTGCAATAAAGGTGATTTCTAGGAATTGTTTGCTGAGTATCTCCACAAAAAGATGTATATCATTTTTATGGATGATAAGGGAGATGTCATTTATGAAGCTTAGGTACATCATTTTCTTATTTGGAAAATATAAACCTGTTTGACTTATGGAAAAAAGAAAACACAGACTCTTATCAGAGATTTATATAGAATTGGTGGTAGGTAACGAAATAACCACCCAAATTATTTTCAAACAGAAAAGGTTTGCCTGCATCTGTTCAAAAGATAAGAATCCGGATCTTCTCAATGTAGAGAGTAGCTCCATTAGCCCAATAAAGGCACCAGAGCCAGAGTGCTATTGATTAATGAATTTTATAAGACAAAAATAAAGTTCGTCTGTATGTACCTCACTTGTTCTATGATCCATGCTTTTCTTTTAATGATCCTCCAGTAATAAATTGGTAATCAAAAATATCATATTATATCATTTGGAAGCTATTATCTTAACTTTAAAAATATAACATTAAGCATACTAAAATCATTTTGAGAGAATTTCAATATTTTATTAAGTTGCTATATGTCAAAGTATGTGATTAATTTAATTTCCATAAATAAACTAAGCTAGTTTTTAATATTCATGTCTAAGTATGAACATCATTACCAGTATCACATAATTTGACTTTCACATAATAAAATAGACAGTGAGTTCTTAGTTTTGAAGAACGTACATGAATATACATTAGCATATGTTGTGTGCATTTGTTTATACTGTAAATTATGCCATTAAAATGTAAAATGCTCATCAGTTAAAATCTGTTCCTACCTCAATGGACTTATTTAAGTCTTTATAGCATGTTGGTACTGTACATGAATACAGGTACAAACCTGTATTCATGAGCTAAGAGGACATCACATGACTTTTTAAAGTTTACAATTTCTGACACCTGTGTCATACAGGGTATGCTGGCTGTAAATAATTAACTCAGAAATCTGGATCAGATCGGTGGCTTATATCAAAGCCAATATGATAGTGGGAATCTTGGATATAGTTTTGTGAAGTGTCACCATTTGGGAAAACAGGTCAAAGTACACAGGGAATCACTTTACATTACTTCTAACAACTGCATTGGAATGTACAATTAGCTGGATATCTTTTTGAAAAATTGAGTAATGTTTCTCCAGTAACATTTTAAAACAATCGGCACATAATGAACATTTTAGTTTTTCTGAATTGTTTCTTACTTTGGAGGGTGTAAGTTAAACAACACAATCATAACTTCATAAAAAGTAGCTATGTTTCCATGAATACGAGGCCCTGAAACAAACTTTTCCCTCAGATAGTACCACTCTCTGCAACACCCCAGTGGGGTTAATACTCAGCATACCAAGATAAATGTGTTCTAAGAAATAATTTAGTGACAAATTTCCATAGCAAGCCCAAGAGGGTTGCCAGCCAATTGGCCAAGGTTAGCCTCCCACTTTCTTCTATGTATCAATTTTATCTATAAATTAATGCATATGGATGAGGAAAACATGGATTTGATTTTACTGTAAAGGCATGGATAAAACCTTCCAGTTTAAATAAAATTCAAATAATTAAAGAAGGAAATAAAATAAGTAAGAGGGCTTCCTTGGCAATCACCAAATCATTTATTTCTTTATCTTGTTATTTTTAAATATTTTTCTAAACCATTAAGATAAAATATAACTAATGTACTAGATCCCCCCCATTATCATTTCTAATGTCTCCCCAGATGTCCCAAGAGGTTTTAAATGTTTAATTAAAAGTTGTCTTTTTGGTTTGTTTGTTTGCTTTAGTTTACTTAGTTTATCTGGAGACTGGGAAAAAAACCTCCTGCTGTTGGTGTGAGTACTATAGTGCTGGGAATCTAGACAATTTTTACAAACAGATTATTCACTATTGGACACTATGCATTTATTTGTGGCTAAAACTGGAATTCATTTCGGACTTTGAAGGAAAAATGATACTCTAATAATCTCTTATAATTTTATTTTCACTATATAAAGAGTTCTTCCCTTAAACTCACCAAGGTTGGCTTTCTAAAATAGTTTATCTCAGCTACTTAGATCAATGAGCCAGAGACTCCTATTGCTAAACATTTCTGAAAGCAAGACTACCTCTTTCAGTCTGCCAAAGTATTAATTTTTTGAATAGTAACCTGTGGTCTGAAAACTTTTTGCTGGATAATTAAAAAACATCTATCCAAGGAAATATTTTCTGAACGCAGATAATAGATCCAGATGCCATGTTTTAATTTAGTTCACTGTTTTAAAAAAACATGCAAATTAAATTGTATTAAAAACATGCCTCATTCATATAGTCAATCAATTTTTGGTTACTGTCTATAAAGCAAGACCTACGCTCACCAATTTAAAATTCTGGTGCTTCAAATTACATTTGCTATAGCAAAATGTGATTTTTTTATTCAATAAATTATTAGACATAAGGATATCATATTAAAAATTTCAGTACAACTAGATATCATAGTAATAGAAAACTTTACTATAGTTTTCCAAATATTCATGGTTATATTGCCTATTTATTCTTACATAACTTCCATTTGAGAAAAATATTGTCATATAATTTTATATATCATTTGCTGAAACTAGATCAAGAAAAAAGTTAACACCTAACCTCGTATTACAATACAAGTGACATGGTTAATGTTCTGTATTTTAAGAAGAGTCTAACACTATAGTAAAATTTGGAAGAAACTGTCCATTTTTAATTAAATTATAATCAAGATTCACAAAGAAACTCATAAATAATTCTTAGTAGCAAATGTGCAATTGACACATTTGTGATCAGGTGTTTTATTTGATCACACACATTAGTTAGGTTAAAAATATTCCAAGCATGTTTAGTAGTTTTGAGAATTCACAATGTACTAGGTGCTAAAAAACTAATTCTAACTTCAAAGCCTCTGGTCTAGGCTGACTCTATGTATCCCAAGTAGAATACTCCCCTGCTCCAACAAGCTTGTTTCCAAGTTTGTTTGGATATGGATGTGGTCTAGTCCCACATCCATCTGGGATATTCTTTGCCATCCACAGGCTAATGGTTAATGGTCATATTTTAAGCTCCATATTCTGTATTATTAATCTAACATTTAAAAGTTCAATTAAGTGTGATTCTCATATTTAAATTTTTATCAATATATAAACCATATGAAGGCATTCATTGTATAGAATAATTGTTATGGAAGTAATAATTGTGTTAAAAAGTATTTACTACTTTTTATGATTACACCAGGTCATTAAGTACAACCAAATCCAATCCAGCCTTACTTTAAATTGTGGCTTCTGAAGTGGTGCATGGTGATAAGCCTGTAGCCCTTGCTGCTTGGGAGGCTAAGATGGGAGAATCACCTGAGCCCAGGAGCTCAAGTGCAGCCTGGGCAACATAGTGAGACCCTCATCCCTAAACAAACAAACAAACAACATAAAAAATACCCATGGCTTCCGAATGTAATAAAAATCTGGTTTGTTAGTCATTTTTCACTAGGGAATTTAACTCTACTGTCTCTTTCTATCTGGTTTTATTTTTACTGTGTCTTCCTTCTACTTTCTGCAGTAATTTTAAATGAAGTTATTACTGGACGCATGTCTCTGGGGAATAGCTGTCCACTGGCAGGAATGCTGGGAACTAGCATCTGTTGAAAGCCTACTGTGTGTAGGCGTTTGGTACACCACGTCATCCTTAATGTTGCTCGCAGAGACAGACATTCCTATTACTCTTCATAAATGGAAAAGCAGAAGCTCAATGAAGTTGATAGCTTAATCTATGTCACAAAATCAATCGTTTAAGAAATAAGGATTTAAGTACCTCTTTGCCTGATCCTAAAGATCAGGGTGTTTCCACAGTTCTCTCTTGAGTAACCTCATAATACACAGTTATCCTAATATCCCTCTTACGACGGGCAGGCACTGACTTGCCTAAGGACAACAAGATCCTGGATTGTTCAGGATTAGCCTGTTTACATAATCCTGCCAAAATTGGCTTTCATTTGAAAGCACTGCTTTAACGTTTTATGCTTGTTTTGGCTCTTGATATCAATATCATCATTGACTATTTATATCTAGGACTTTCCCTTAGAAAGAAATATTTTTCAAAAAGAAGCAACAAGATCAATTTAAAAAGTAATCTTAAAGTGGAAAAAAAGTAGAGGAAAAGAAAACTCCCCTACATATGTTCAGTGATGGAACTTGAAATTGTTCTGCCTATTAACTAGGTTTATAAACTATGATTGCATGCGCTTTAGTACGTAGAGTGTGTGTATTAACTCCATTTGATCATTGCAACCAGCCTATATGTTATAGATATTATTATGTATGTTTCATTGATAAGCAAACTAAAGCACAGAAAATGATTTAGTAATTTACATGAGGTAGCACTGCTAGTACTGGCAAAATTGTGTTTCAAACCCAAGCAGTCTGCCTTCAGAGCCTATGATTCTTCTACTTATTATTTTTAATAATGGCTCATTCCTTGAGAATTTACTTTGTGCCAAGTACTATTTCAAGCCTCCTTCTATTTCATCAAGTTCATGTAGCTACTCCACAAAATATAGACTACTTTTCTTTCCATTTCCAAGGTTCGGAGACCAAACCTTACACATTATTTGATACAGGTAACACAATGGCAGACCTCAGAGGCAAATTGAGGGCTATTTGATTCTCTTTTCTTAAGGAATTTAATATCACCAAGTTTCCATGTTGGCCAAAAGCAGTTTTAACACTCCTAACTTCTCTACCTGTTCAGGTTTCTTTCCCAACTCACTCTCAGTTCCTTCTGCTATTGTTCTCTATATTTGGCTTAGACCATGATCTACCTTGTCTTTTTATTTTTTTCTTTTAACTTTTCTGCATAATTTTATCTGCTTGCATGGCTTGCGTTGCCACAAAAATGGTGGCAACTTCCAGAGTCTATATCCAAACCTAAAATATGCAGGGGATGTTCAACTGCTTTTCCTGCACATCTGTGTTGGATTTCCTAAAGACAGCTCAGAGTCTCACATCTGAACTCACAACCAGGCTTCCCTGTTAAATATGCCCTTCCTCCCATTCCCTCCCTTGGAGAATGATGCTATTGCCCGTCCAGTGAACCCAGCAGAACCGGCGGCATCGCCTTTGACTCCTCCCTCTCCCCTTGGCCCATTCGAACACTGTGACCTATTGAATGTACCTCTCATTCATCCCACTGCCTGTAAGATAAAGCCCAGACCTTTTAGCCCGGTTAATGGGCCCACTGAAATCTCACCCTCTGTTCATCTGGCGTCATGTGCACCATTGCCAGTGGCTGCGACTAAGGTGGGGCAAGCCAAGTACTCTCCTCCGGTGCAAAACTGGGAGGGATCACAGGAAACTTAGTGATCGAGATAAATAACATTGTAATGCAATAGTTTAAAAAACTAAAAGTCAATGCAAAAGGAATCTAATGAAGAAATACCAAATTTTAAATAAGGAAACTATTCAACAGGGTCAGTATTAGGGTAAAGCAGGTGGATTATATAAGAAAAAAATACTACAGTTTTAAAAGCATATTAAACTCATGGAAATTTGCATTCTGTTATTTACTTAGGTGGCTTTGCTATTGTGACTCTAGAGATAGATATCAATAGGTAATTAATAGCTAAATTACTTGAGAAATACAGAATATATTTTTTAAAAACTTGAGAAAATGGAGAATACTACATGACAGAAAAATAGACTTCATGCCACAGTCCTCTATGGTGAATGAAAGGAAAATCAAGCTCTCTAAGGTTCAAATTCCTCACCCATAAAATAGGCTGTAAAGCTATTAATTTAAAAATAATGTTTGCGTAGCTCTTGCTGTGTGTCTATGGATATACTAACTCCATTATAGACAATCACTTGTTTAATCCTCAATCATTCCATTTTACAGATGAAAAAACTCAGGTTTAGAGCGGTCAATAAGTTCTCTGAAGTTACTTAACAACGGTTAAGTCTCTCACGTGGTTAATGCTGGAACTGGGATCTGAACCAAAGAAATCAGGATCCACAGGGCAAGACCGTAGTAACAGGCACACAGAGCTGCGACTCAGATCTACGGTGTAGATCAGATGCAAGCATGTGTCAGAGTTATACACATTCATTTCATTTTTTAATCCTCCTACAGATAGTAGCTAGGCTACTTTACTTTGTTTGCAGTATTACTTCACTTCTCTACTGATTAGGTAACTTACTCATTTAAGTGCAATCTTCCTGCTTAATTGTTCCCATGTAAATGTAATTAATATTATTCATATTTAAATGTAAGAATAAATTTGTATCCGTTATTTATTCACATGCTCTCCAACTGTGGTACACCTTATTTAAGGAATACATAAAATGAAGAAGATTCTTTGATCTTTGATCCTAAATTTATATATGACGCAGTCTGTCATTTAAATTTTTTATGTATTATGAAAATGTTAGATGATTCATTTTCCAAAGGGATTTGTACCACATTCTTAATTGTAGATGTATCTGATTGATGAGGTACTGGACAATGTTTTATTTATTTGTTTTTAAGAAATTATGTCTTTTTATTGGACATTTAAATATCATATATTTTGAAGTTCAGAGTTCGTATCTGTAAGAGGATCAGTACTTTCTTTTGATTTTAATAACATTGAAATGATAGTTATAAAATCTTAGCATCCAGACCCATTAACACTGAGCTATAAAAGAATTCTTTCACAAATGAATTTCAGTGTGATCTCGTGAGACACAATAAGCAGAATAATGCCATTTGAGAATCTTCATTACTTTGACAAAAATTTGCATCTTTTAGCATTTAGCATCAGAAGTGGGCAGAAGGAAGTGTCTTTGTGTGTGCTTTCCCCTGACTATGTTAATGTATATAACATTATAAGCACAATAAAATGTGTTATACTTTTTTTTACTTTTCACATTTCCCCTTTCCATTATTTTGATTTTTAAAAGGAAAACATGCTACTTCTATAATAATATAAAAAATAATATGCTGTCTTTAAATTTTTTATTCATTACTCTTACATAGAATACTCCAGAAAAGGAATAAATGTCAAAGAACTCATAGAAACACATTGCCCAAAGTGTTAATTGCTGAAAATCTTGTTATAAATAATTTCAGACGTAGTATCCAAAAAACAAGTCTTTTTATTACAGATTAAATATTTAGATAGAAACAAATAATGTAACTGAAAGATATTTTCATTTAATGTATTGAACTATTTTATATTTCCTATTATCTAGTGAACTTGGCCTCACTGTCACTGATTGAAAACAATACTAGTTACTTCTTATAAATATTGAACTTCATTTCCTTCCCTAATGAACATTTAGTCATATCCTGTTCCTTTCTTACCCTTCTCAAATCACAGTCTACACATGTATTTATCTTTTTTGAACTCTTTTTTTAAAAGACATGAACTGTTATAACTTCCCCCCATCCCAGCCCAGAGACTTAACACATGGTTCAGAGCATGTTGGGGTAAGAATTCTAACATGAACAGTGAATCTACTATTAAATCCACTGTTACTTTCCTTAGAATATGCACTTTCATTTAATTTTTTTCAATCAATGGACTTTGTAAAAATCAGGAAAACTCAGAATAATCCAGCTTTGATTGTTCATCAAGCTCAGTGGTTTATGACCTTACACTTCCGCATCATTTTCCAGAAAATGCTCCTACTACATGGCAGCGGCGTTTTGATATTCAATTTCACATTCTCAAATGAGACAAACATGCTCAGGAGATGGAAATATCATCTACTGGAGGGATAAAAACCAATGCCTTGAAATCACTTTAAAATGCAACTATATCCCTTGTTCCCAACTGCCATGGGTCTGAGATAAAGGATCTTGCAGACCATTAGGTTCCATGTATTTCCTCTGAATCAGCACAAATTCCTCAGCACAGGTGTTTCTGTAATTATGATTCATTGAGGAAATTCTCTCTGTTCAACGGCCCTCAGACTCACACTTCCACCTCATCAGTCACATGTCAGCCTGACTCCACCCTGCGCCCTAAATCGCTGGTGTCATTAAGAAGCTGCAAACTTCAGAGGGCAGATTTGCAGCTGTGATGTATAATACAGAACATTTCATGAAAAATGTATGAGTAGAGTTTTTTTCTAATATTTCCTCTGTAGCGATCTGCCAGAACCATAACCATCTAGACATGTTTATTATACAGATTTTTTTAAAGAGGCTTTCATTGCTCTTTGCGATGTGATGTTCCCTTGTTATTTCATAAACACTCCATTGATATTCTTTCTGCAACAAAGTGCTCTAACCTCAGAACACAGCTGCTTCTTTCCAATAAAATCTGTATTTTCAATCATAGAGAAGACTTCACCTTGATATAACTGTAGTCTTTGGCATACTTTCTGATTTGCTAATCAAAACCAAGTAGCTTATGTTTATTTAAGAGGAGATTGATATTCTTTAACAAATATTGGATGCCTGGATAATCAGACAATTCTCAAAAACTGTATTAGTGAATAATATTATAATACTTTGAGTCACTGGACTTCACGATGAAATACAAGTATATATGCAATAGCAGTCTTGGCTCTTTTCTCAGAACTCCAACAATATTTTAGCTCCTGATGATTGACTTATACTGTCTTGTTTTATTGTTTATTCTTTCACATATATTTGCACACTTATCACTTCTATTCTAAACTCTTTGGAGTCAAAAAAAATGTTATTTATATCCCTATACTTTGCAAATCCTGTGGTAAGTACTCAAATGTTTCCTTCCTTCCTTCCTTCTTTCTTTTCTTTCATCTTTCATACATTTTTTAACCACTTCTTGAGAGCCCTAATAAGCCAGGTACCTAATAATATGTTTTTGGAAAACTTTGTGACTCTATGTTACCTCTATATGTATTACTGCTGTTTGAGATTATTAGGCAGATCCAAACATATTTGAAAACACTAAAAAGAGAAAATGCACATTTACATTGCAGAAAACTAGGATATAGTAATAACAGCTCAACACTGATACTTGTTATAAAAAGTAGTCCATTCACTGAGAAAAAATCTCAAGTTATGTACAATTAGCAGTCAATTCTATAAGTAGTATATTCAATGTTTATTTTTGTTTGTTTCTTTTCATTTGGGCTTTTTTTTGGGGAAGGAAGCACGAAATCTGAGTAGCTTTGATGGTGAGAATCAATAGTAAACAATGCATGCACAAAAATATAGATGTTTCATTTAAGGCAAATCCATATGTGTTCTAGCATACAGAATCATAATTGTTACACACAATTTGAAGAAATGTCTTACTAGTTCAGGGGTAAGTGGAGCCATCCTGTCATTGACTAGCTGACTGTAAAAATAACTCATCATTTCTAAGGAAAAGCAATGTCTAGTGCTCTTGTTTTTGAAATACTGATTTTTCGAATAAAATTTTTGATAGAATTAGATAAGTGACATCATAGCATATGTAACAGACATAACAAAATAGGATTTTGGCAATGATTCCACTATATCCATTCATCCTGAAAGGGTTATAAGAAAGTCTACATGTACAGGTACACTGCCTCACTGCATTAAATATTTGGATTTAGAAACAATAAACAGAATGGTGCCTGTACTCAATCAAAATTGATGCATAGAATCACTATTGTTGAATTTCACCATGAGTTTATAGAACATAACAAAAGTTAAGAATGCTAATGTGTTTGTTTCATTCTGATTTATGGTCTTGAAGCTGCTATTTCTTAGGCTTCTACTATGAGCCAAGTCTTGCGCACAGTACTTTAAATGGCTCCTCCTGTTGAATCCTCTAAAGAAATCTATGAGATGGAGTTTTTAATCCTAATTTTACATGTAACAAAACTGACATTTAGAGTTGTTTATTTTACCATTCAATTTTCTGTATTGGAAAACTTGTGAGAATTTTTGCCTGGTCATAGGACCAGCAATAGGCATATTGTTTTAGGAGTTAGTATTAATATGTTTTTATTTAGTAGGTATTTCATAAGAGGTTTAGTTTTTGTTTCATAGTTGTTGCTAAAATGATTAGACCCAACACTAGGACAGTGTACATATTTTTTAGAATGCATATTTAGCTTTATTTCATGTGAAGATGAATGTAAATAGTCCATCTTCATTTCAGCAGGGTCCCAAACTTAGTTTTCTCCCTTATTTTTAACTTAAGCTATCTTTAAAGTAAACACAATATGACAATGTAAATAGATAAATGTCCCCAGATTTCATAAGTAAATGTGTAAATAAGTGGCCTAAGTGGCCTTTTCTACTGTTTGAAGGAAGTTACCTTTTTTTAAAATCATCAACTAATGCAGGAGGATCGCTTGAGCTCAGGAGTTCCAGACTAGCTTGAGCAAGAGTGAGAGCCCATCTCTATAAAAATAAAAATAATAATAAAGAAATCATCAACTAAATATTGTGATTTAAATTAGCTTCCTTTGATCTGGGGTATGGTAAACCAGTTTCTTCCTTTCCTGAAGAGCCTGATTACTCCCTGGATAACGGGAGAGAAAGAAATATCTGGAAGACCTAGTAGTTTGGGAAACTACAAAGCCTTGTGAAATAAGTACTTTATATCCTGGCCGTAAACGCCAAAGGAGTTTAGGGAGGACTTGCCTTCCTGTGCATTGGTAGGGTGCTGGGTGCTGTTGTCTCACAGTCAAAGGTAAGATGTGGTCTTCATGCCCTCGTGGATCATAGCTGTGAAAACCAGCCTTAAGAAAAGTATGAGGGGTTGTACTTTTATCTTGGTCAACACCTTATTTTTACTCAATTTGCCTCTATTTAAATCTTGACTGTGCTACTTCCTAGCTGTATGATCTTGGTCAAGTTATTTAACTTCCCTGTTTCTTGGATTTCTCATTGGGCAGTGAGGACTAATGGCACCTAGTCAGAGAGCTGCTGTGAGGACTGACATGAGACAATGCATATAAGTGGCAAATGGAAAACATTCACTAAATAGAAGTTGTTGGCATCATTATTACTACTGCTAAAATTGTTATCGGGTTTAGAGTCATTTCTATTTTAAAGGCATCGTGGTGGGTTTGTTCTCACTCTTCTGAGAGACAGCAGGATTTCAGGAAGTATGGAAAGGACAATTTCAGTCTTCTTAGTCAAGGTTCTATAAGGCTACTGTTTTGTTTTGAAACAATGAGTTATAAATATTTGAATTATAAGGGTATTTACATAAATTATGGAATTAGATACTCAATATGTACAGTTTGGCTGATTACATTGGATTTACTAGAATTCCACTAACTAATCCTTCTCAACTTGAAAATACAATTTATATAAAATGAGTATTCAAAATAATTATGGTATTAGAATGCAAATATGGGTTGCTTGTGATTTTCAGCTAAAGTTCTGTCATCTCAATGTGTGGAATTTTGGTTTGTTTCAATGACATCTTTCTTTGAGAGTAGATTTGAAGTAGGCTCTCATATCACCCACTTGGCCTGCAGTGATTTGTATATGTGTCATTATTTGTTGACGTTTAGCTATAAACAACTTTGTGCATGTCTGTCTGTGAATCCATTTTTATTTCTCATTTTATTTGCCTTTAGTAAATAAGTCAAATGGTGCAAATTGTTGCAATACTAAATGTTTTATGTGATTTACATTTTTATTTATCTAAGTAATTTGCTGTTTTAAATCCAGCTCTGAAAAAATAAAATTCCTATATGCAAGGAAACTTTTTAAAATAAAGATTTTACAATACAAATATTCTCTTACCAACTTAACAGTTTTGTAAGTTTGAATTTTCATAAAACTAGTTTTTTTTTTTAATGTTAGATAGACCTGAATTGTAATGCCTTTCAGTTGAAGGGGCTAAAGAAAGAGGCCTCCGAGAAACGACACTAACTCTGGCAGAAATTTCATATATGAGATAATTATTTCAAAGGCTAGTATATAGCAAATGAGTAATATTCTCCATTCATGAAGAATTGATTTTTAAAAGAATGTTGACCTAAAGAATTTTACCAGAAAGAAATAGCATAACTTGCTTTTCTTATTACTGGAAGTTCAACTTACGAAGTGGAATTAGTCATTTACTACAGAAAAGATAAGCAGATCCCACAACTTCTGTCATTGATGTGTTCTGGTTGGAAAATCAAGTTTGGCATGCTTAAAGAAAACCAGCCTTAGGAAAAGTATGGGAGGCTGTACTTTGATTTGGGTCAGCACCTTATTTTTGTTCAATTTGCCTCTATTTTAATCTTGATTTAAGTTCAATATTATTTACAGGAGAAAATTGATGTTTCCCAATATATCAAGCTGATATGAGTTTCAATGTTCAGAAGAATATCAATCAGATTATGAGTTAAAGAATCACTGTTATTATTTATATTCTATTTATATAATGCTTATTTTACAAACTTAGCAAGGCAAATTTATATTTAGTAGTAAATGTCTGGTAAATTTATTCAATTATAAGTTATCTGCTATTAAACTGTCAGCAATATGTTACAGGAGAAAATGAGGGAATAATTGTCAAGCTAAAAGGCATTAATTAATCTTAGGTGTAAACTATTATTTGTGTTTTTGCTACTTTGGTGGGAAGTTAAAAACATCTGAAATTATGTGGCGTTGAAATTCTAGGAACTTAATGCTTTCAGGGATATCAGATTTGTGATAGCAGCGCAGTTGCTATTGTAATCCACAACAACGAAGACACTAGATATCACTTACTGTTATTACTGACTTTTAAAATAAATTATTAATTTTATTCATGCCTGAAGTCCATGGTAGAGTTATTATTTTCCCAATATCATGGATAGAAAAATTATCTTTAAGGAAGATTGAGTAATTTGCCAAAGTTACAGAAATAAACACCTTTGAAAGCTGAGATTTGAACTCAATTCATTCTGGCCCTGAAGTCTATCTTTTAGCCAACACAAACATTCCCTTTTTATTGCTTTACAAATCAGATGTTCATAAAGAAAGTTTGTTACAGTATTAGTAAGTTGTAGAAGATATTGATGATATGGGAGTAGATTCATTAAATATTTTAATATCCCACAATGTTGACCTGGTGCAAAAGTAAACCTTATTAAGGTGAATGATATAATGTTCCGTGTTATATATATTTTGTTGTTTCTAAAGGGCAAATGGAAACTTCCTTAAATGTTATGGAATCAAATTAATATTGAGTGCCATTTTAAAAATCAATATTTTGTTGGTAAACTTAGTATATTAATCATTTCCTGCAGCTCAGTACATGAGGCTCATCATTGCCAGGATCTTTTTTAACATGTCTGTGAGTTTTTATTACTCTACCTATTTAGAGTGAATTTTGGGTTGTTCGAAATTCAGAATTTAATAAATGTTGTGTTCTTTATTTTAACTGTTATTTAGAATATGTTGTTTTTAATCCACTCACTATCCTTGACAATAAGTTAATTGTAGTATCGTTAAGATCACACATAACTTACAACCCATCTGTGAAATTGTGTCTTTAAGCATAAGTGCTTAGTGACATACCTTTATACCTGAAATGCCATAATGTAGAATGGAAGATCTGTATTTATAATATAACGTAACACTTGGTTGGTGTGGCGTAAGCCATTTAACCCTACATCTCAACACATACTACTGCAATTGTTGTTTATACCTCTGCATGCTCCAGTAGATAATAAGTCACCTGCAAGGATCTGTTCTTACTTATGATTTTTTAAATCTCTAGAACAATGTCTGGCAATCTGTTGGTGTACCATAAACGCCTAGTAATTGAAATGAATGAATGTCTCCTATAAATGTTGGCAATACATAATATATCCTATAAATGAAACAAATCCAAAAACATTAGCAATGCATAATATAAATAATTATATAAGACCACAAGCTACTTTAAGTAAAACATTGTTTTAATTCATGGGTTATTGATTTTGGAAGAATGTTGAGCTAAAGTATTATACTTGGAAGAAAGAAAAGAACTTGCTTTTGTAATTCCTGGAAGCACTACTTAAGAAATAGAATCAGTAATTTGCTATATACAATCTTATATGAGATATAAAAATGTGCTGGACGTGCATGCAAACATTTTGTAGTCCAATTTTTAAGGTAGTTAGAAACTCAGGATATATATTTTTACTGAATAATAAATTCCGTTTTGATTATTAGGATATTCAACAAAAACCTATTATCATATATAGCTGAAATGTTGTATTACATACTGTGTTTTACTTAGGTCAGTGTTTGAAGTAGAGAAATACTAGATTCTAGATTGACACCAACCAAATCAATAAAGGAAGACTCTCCTTAGTAGCTAAGACTCATGAACAAAACAGGCTTCTGTCCATTAACATGAGTAGGCGTAAGCATAGAATTGTAGTGAACACAGACAGTTCATGCCTTGCACGGATACAGCAGTACTAAAAAATAACCGTACAAGCAGAAACCCTGGAGAGTGATCTTAATTTTCAATGGGAAAATTTATGACGGTTCTTGACCTTTAAACATTTTTGTCAACACCATAGAAAGCTCTGTTCCTCTAGGTTATAAATGTGTAGGAAAACAAAACAAAACAAAACAACATGAAACTAATCTTATAGGGTACACTGTGATTTAAGACATGAGAAACATAGAGAACTGAACATTTTTTGTTTTACTTTTTGTGTAACAGCTCATCAAGAATAATTGAACAATGCTTGCTTTTCTCTTCTCATCAGGCTTGCAATGCAGAGTGTGAATCATCTCTGTGCTTGATGAATTGTCACGCCCCTTTCTAAGTATGGATCAGCTTCAAACTATCCTTTGCACTTTGAATGTCATGAAATATTTCGGTGTTTCTTTAATGCGAAGGCTTTGCCAACATTACTTTCTCTGGTATACCTTCTTCCTTTTTGCTACAACCACTTTCTTCTTTTATTTTGATCTTTTCCTCACTGAATTCTTCTGGCTACATATTCAGTGTCTCGAAGGGCAGCAGAACTGACATTCCAGGATCAGCTCTTTCTTCTATAACTCCATTTAAGTTTGATTAGAATTTTACTTCCAGCCTTATCACTTACTGTTTCTTTGCTTCCTTCTCATTTTTGTTGGTCAATTCCTTCTTTTGATTGTCCGTTTTCTAAAATATCACGCGGGAGACAAGGAGACGAAACAACTGCAAACTTTGCTGTTTGTGTATCAACTGAATAACAGAAGCACAGTCACCAAATAAAACTTTGACAGATGTGATGTGATGGATGACGCATCGTGATGCACATTTGATATTTACATAGTAACGTGAGGACCGAAGAGCTAACAGTGAAGTTTCCACTTTTTGATATTCCGTTAGTAAATATACCACGGTCACTGTAATTCAAACTGTGTCGGTGGGGAAACCAGTGTTATTTTACTAGACCATGGCAACTGAAATCCATGCATATTCAAACAACCCAAAGCAAAAACACTCTGTACTTTTTGTTTTAATATATGAAAGCTATAGACACTTATGTCAATTTTATATCCTGTTACTTTGTTATTTGTTTAGTTTTAGATTAAGTTTCTCTTAGATACCTGTGGGTTTTCCAGGTAACTATTATATTACCTGAAAATAATGATAGTGCTAATTTTAAGCATTTAAGTATTTTCTATTATCTGATTTATTAGTTAATTCCTTCGACAGAATATTAAACAGTGACAAAATTGTCTCTACTTTGGGAAGGGTGCAAACAGTGTTTCTCCATTAACAAAAAAGATGTTGGCACATTATTTGCTAAGAAAGAACCCATCAGTTAAATATTATTGGTTCATCAGGAAGGGGATAACTTTGTTAAGTGCCCTTTCAGCAACCAAAATGATGATACGGCTTTTGTCCTTAGAAATCTGGATGAAGTGAATTATAGTAAAGTTTCGTGTAATATCAAACTTCTTTGCATTCGAGGGAAAAATAACAATTGATCATGAGGTATTATTTTTTTCACATGCTAATAAATTCTTTTTTGCTGATATTTATTTCAAATTTTTATTTTGACATTTCTAAAAGAAAATGTTCCTTTTAAGTTTCTGAAGCTGGAACATTTTTGCAGAGATTCTTTGATTTTTTTTCTACATCTGTTACTGTCATTGATTTATTCAAACTTTCCATCCCTCAGAGAGTCAGGTCTGGTGAATTATTTTTGATACTATTATGCATAGCATCTAGGCTTTCAAATTTATTTGCTTTGAATTGTACAAAATGGAGTCTTAAGCTTTGCTTTGTTTCATTATCATTTTCTGTAATTTGGTACATTTTGGTAATTTTTACATTTGGTAATTTTTTGTAATTCCTCCTTTACTCTTCCTTATATCTTATTGTATGTATCTGTCTTTTTCTTCTCCTTTTCTGTTTTTTCTCACCTTTTAAGTAAATTGCCAAACTTTCCTATTAATAACACATTTTTAAATAGATGACTTAAGCCCATTTCTGTTTATTCCAAAAACCGATTCATTTCATGTAGGTCTGTCATTCTTTTAATATTTCCTTTACTGGGTACTATTCTTTACTATTTTTCTTTCCTTTTACTATTTAAAAAGTTTTCTATTGTCATTCAAGAGATTATCTTAAGCTAATACCTGTATATTAATAATTTATTATTAGACACATGTACTCTCTTTTGCATTATTATTAATAATTAAATGGAATGTTTTCTCCTTTTTTCCTCCTTCCCTGCCCTCCTTTTATTAGTAATTGGCATTGTTTGAATGTCAATCTTTGTATACCATAGCATCTACTACAAGTAGATAATATTGTGATCCAGCATGTCTCATTTAAATTCTCAGGGTATCCACTCAGGTGAAAGCCCAATCCTTGCAGAATTGAAAACTAAGAAATGTGATCTTTTTTTTTTTTTTGTCACCATTAGAGACTTGCATACTTTTATTTCCTCTGTGAAATTTTTGTCTGATTTTCTTCTCTGCCATCAGCTTTCCTGAAAAATCTTTGTCTATTTACATAGAAATAGAAGTGTGTGGGCTTCTCTGTTTTGTAGTTACACTAAAGGTGTTAACTATAGGAGACTCGAAGTAGTTTTCTTGTTAATCTGGAAGGTTTTGTCTTGTTGTAATTGGCTTGTTGTAGTATACGTCAGCATTTTTTTCCCTTTAAAGGTTGAATAATAGCTCATTGTATGTATTTACCATATTTTGATGAAAACTCTGCTCCTTTAATTGTCAGTCCCCATCCATTTCATTCATTAATGTCCTATTACATCTTTATACATTGGGTGTTCAAGCATAACTTATAATTTTTAATGATTTAGTCTTTGAAATTATAGAAAACAAAAGTGAATTTATACACCATTGTTACAATAATAATAGCTTTTATAATTGCTCTTGTATTTACCTTTACTGAGATTTTTATTTCTTCATACTTCCTTGAGTTACTCTATACTGTCTTTCTATTTCAACTTCCAGGACTCTGTTTAGCATTTTTTCAGAAAAGGTACTATGGTAATTACTTCTCTTAGGTTTTGTTTATCTGGGAATGTCTTAATTTCTCCTTCACTTTTGAAAAACAGTTTTGCTAGACATAGTATTCTGAGTTGACAGTTTCTTTTTTCTTTTGTAACTTTAAATGTATTGGCTCATTGCCTTCTGGCCTCCAAAGTTCCTGATGAGAAATATGCTGATTACTGTATTGAGGATCCCTTGTATGGGATGTGTAGCTTCTCCCTTGCTGCTTTTGAATTTCTTTCTTTGTCTTTGTCTTTTATCAGTTTGATTATAATGTGTCTTGGTGTGGATCTCTCTGAGTTTATCCTACTTGGTGTTTGTTGAGTTCTGTGGATGTTTATGTCTTTTATAAAATTTGGGAAGTTTGTGGCTATTATTTTTTCAAATATTCTCTCCTCTTTTTTCTCTCTCTCTTCTCCTTCTGAGACTACCACATTGTGTACTTAGTTTATTTGATGGTGCCCCATGGGTTCCTTTCTGTTCACTTTTCTTCAATCTTCTTTCTTTCTATTCCTCAAACTTGGTAATTTCCATTGTCCTATTTTTCAAGTTTGTTGATTCTTTCTTTTGCCTGCTCAAATCAACCTTTGAATTGCTGTAGTGAATTTTTTGTTACACTTTTCTATCTTTCTGGTGATATTTCCTTTTTGTTTATCCATCATGTTCTTCATTTCTCCATATCTTCCTTTAGTTTGTTCAGTATATTTAAGGCAATTGTTTTAAAGTGTTTGTCCAGTATATCCTGGTCTTTTTCAGAGATGGTTTCTGTTGGTTTATTTAATTTTTCTTTTGAATAGGATGCATTTTTCTGTTTCTTTGTATGCCTTTTGGTTTTTTTTTGTTGTTGAAAACCTGGACATTTTAATTTAATAGTATGGTAATTCTGAAAATCAGATTCTTCTTCTTCCTCAGGGTTTTCTATAATTTGTTTTTGTTATAGGCTGTCTCTGTGCTAAGGATTAGGCTGAGATATAAAATTAAGGTCTTCTCAGGTGTTTTCTGAGGCTTCCCTTGGGCATGTATCATGACTTTCTAATTTCCCCTCTATATTGATGTTCTAGACTTTGATGTCTGGCTCCCAAAAAGGGATAAAGAGAAAAATGAAGGGAGAATAAAAAAAGATGCTGGCCTTTTAAATCCGCTGGAAATCACTTAAGCCAGAGGAGGAGGGGATTGAAACAAGGGGGACTGGTGATGTAACAATAGTGGCTGCTACTACTGTGTGTCTGCCCCTCTATGATCAGAAGCAATCGACAGTTAAAGCACATATCTCTGATATTTT